>ML795363.1:73297-84470 GCA_009831015.1 Picea engelmannii
GGACTGTGTAACGGCTCTGTGTTTCAGTATTTGCGACCTCGGACTGTATGACAGCTCTGTGTTTCAGCATCAGTTCTGTGTTTCAGCAACTGCGACCTCGGACTGTATAGCAGCTCTCTGTTTCAGCAACAACGACCTTGGACAGTTTTGTGTTTCAGCAATAGGCCTCAAGTGATAATCTGCAGTTTTGAACACTTATGCATTTCTAATCAATGGTTAAGTATGAGAGTGATGTAAAATATTATGCAAAACAGATTAAACGTATAGAAATGAGAAGGGACGTTGTATACCTTTGGAATGATCAGATAAAGTGATAGTATGAGTTTAAATATGGGTGATCAAGAGTATAATAGTGGAAAAAAGTATAGGCAAAAAGGTACATTGTGTGGTCCTAACACATGTCTGAGATCTGTTGGCATATGCCCTTTTTTTCTCACAACTGCGAGTCCTGAGAGTTCCAGCATTGAGATTCTAGACCAGTTGTGTTGGAGGCCCTGGAAAAAGGAGAAGGATTTCCCAAGGGACTGTGTGCAAGAGAAGGGTGGAGGTCCATTCTCTTGGGGTGGTACAGGCTGGGTGGAAGAGATCTGGATACTTGGATTGTTGTGGGTGTTGGGAAACCTATGAGAGATTGAGAGCTAACTAGTTTTGGGAACCCAAGTAAGTCTGGAACCGTCCTTGTGGATTCATAGCCCTGGCTCAAGGGTGACATTGTTGTTGAGATTTGGAGCAGTGGTGTCTACGATTGGGTGGAACGTCCTTGGTCTGCAGCCAGTTGGTGTCGCCTTTTTATAAAGATAAGTGCTCTCTGTTGTGATATTATTATCTGTGTATGAATGTATTCTGCTATGTATTTTAATTATCATTTAACTAAATCTTAGATTATGCATGCTTTCTATATATTGTTGTGCATGTCGCTAAATCTTGTATCTTATGTGTTCTTATTAATGAAAGAAGGTATCGGTAAGAGTACGAAGTCCAAGGGTGGGCTTGAAGGTAGCATGCCCTGACCTGTGGGTGGCTGGGTATGTTATAGTTTGGTATCAGAGATTCTGGTTGAAACTCTGGGTTGGTATGTGTCGAGTCTATTGGTCAGAGTCTCGGGGTCGAGATCAAATTCTGACTGTGAATTTGAAAATCTCAGGAGGAATGGTGTTGTAGAATCTACGCAGGAAATAGAATGTCAGAGACCCGTCGTAAGGGGTTCAAAGGATCATGACCGTCCCTCTTTGAATTTGGGAGCGATCGCCACTGTAGGATAAGGAGAGATCCAGGATTGTTGGATCGAAGGACAAGTGAACAAGGGCCATCCGATGAAAAGGAAGCAAGGGCTAAGGTCACAACCATTAGAACCCATTGGAGAGTGAGATCAATGGACAAGAGGCATTGTGGGGAACTAAGTTACACGGGAGATAATTTCCCAAGGCGGTCCCGCAATCCAAACCACGATTTCACCAAGGGGTTACGTGTTAGCATATGGATAATTGCAGGGCGAAAAGTGGGTTACTCCAAACCATCGATGCGTTCCCCTACAAATTGAAAGGCATGTAGTGATGTGACTTGCTAGTGCTCAAACATCGAAACTCTATATAGCCAAAGTAGTTTGGGGGCATCCATCATCAAGGAGAGACAGGTGGTGGGATATCCACAAATCTGGAAGTTGTGGAAGAGGAGGAGGTGAAATAGACGAAGTAGATCCTGACTATCGATCACCAAGAAGTAAGTGTCAGTAGATCAGTAACTCTGGAGAAATTTGTTCGAGAGGTTTCTAGTTAAGAATTGAAACTCTTGAAGCTCGAAGATCCAGAGAGATGAAGTAAATATCAAGCGTCGGATTGCCCGAGGTGAATCTGGGTCATCTAATCCAGAAGAGATGTAGCGTAAATCTATGGATTTCGGGTGAAGGTCCGAAGTAAGCCTCAATCGTCTAATTCAAGGGGACACACAACAGAATCCCACGTACTTAGAGGAGGTTTGAAGTTTGAGATTTCTGAAACCTGAATATCCAAAAGGATCTTAGCCATTGATCTACTGAGAGCCACATGTCACCAAATCCAGGGCTTCAGATAAAAGCTAGTGGGGCCAGATAAGTTTTAAAATTTGATATTTCCAAAGTCCGAAGACCCAAAGTGAGCCTCAACTGTCAAATTAAGGAGGAAACATGGTGCAGATCCGTGGACTCCGAGTGAAGACCTGAAGAGAATATTAGTCATCTAATTCAGGAAGACACATGGTGACAGATTGGCTAGTTCGGGAGAATTGGAAGTGTGCTAGTATGGAAACTCCTGAAATCCCAAAGCCCGAAGAGCCGAAGTGATGGGGCACGATGATGTCACCTAGAGATGATGTGGATCCTGGAATTCCTGAAGTGACGTGGCTTGCAGACGTCACCTGGGATGATGTGGACACATGAGATGTGTGCCACGTGTTAGTAATTTTTTAGCATATGGAGTATTGAAATGTCAGTTAGAACGTGACAGGTGTCACCCGCCCGATTGAGCCACGTGTCTGCTTCCAATATTTCCCTACGTGGTGACAGATCATGCAATCCAGAGACTGGGCACTCCAGTGGGGAAGGAAGTGACAGGTTGCGTTGGGTCAAAAAATCTCGAAGGCCCGAAGGTTGAAGTACATATCAACTATTGATTCCAGAAGACACACGTCAAAGGATCGTCAACTTCGGGTGAAATCACTCTGGGAGAAACTGCATGAGGAAATTTTTGAAATTTTTGAAGCCCGAAGAGCCGAAGAAATTCATAGTCGTTGATCTATGGGAGGAAACCCATCGGTAGATCATGAACTCCAGGTAAAATCATTCCAGGAGGAGGAAAGCGAGGAAAGTTGAGACTCCTGAAGCGCAAAGTCCCGAAGTGGATCTCGATCGTTGATCGTGAAAGAGGACGAAGACCGTTGATCTGTTCCTGGCTGAAAGTTCTAAAGTCTGGAAGCTCTGGACAAGCGATTTTTTAGCTAAGATCAGGTTCATGACCGTGGTCATATGCAAATTGAGAGATTAGGGAAGGAGGGATAAGGGCCGAATTGGGGGTCTTCAAGACAAAAAAGTGATAAGGAAGGATTTAGCCATGATTTCTGGTCGTGGTCACCTGGGAAGGTGGTTTGAAGGAAGCGCCTACACAGGATGAAATTTTGTGTCAGCCAAGGATAACAGGGCACTGTTATTTTCGAAGAATGGGGATATGATATCCATGGACAAAAAAAAGAAAGAGACCTGTAGCATGGTTTGGAAATTTTGTTTATTGTATTCATAATTCTAACAAAATGATCGCTTGCACATTTTTTAGAATTAAGGGGTTTAAGCACCTCAACTTAGGATGTGTATTGAGGAAATGGAAGAAGGCAAGGGAGCCTCCAGTAATGATACGGAGGCCGAAGGCTAAAATACTAGAGTTGGTAATGCAGGGATAGAGTCCAATGGAAGCAAGGGAAAAGGAGAGTAGGAAATGTTAATGGAAACGGTAAGAATCCTGAAGATGGAAGTGCAAAGCTACAAAGAAGACAATGAGAGACTGATGAGAGATAAAATTCAGATAAATTCTAGAGTGTTGTAGAGCTTAAATTAGTTGCAGAGAGAAACGAAGAAGGGATCAAACTCAATACAAGAGGAAGAAGGCAAGTGCCATGAAAGAAGGGATGGTCGTGGAAGAGTTGGTTATTCCAAAAATGCTAGCAGAGCTCATGGACACCACTCACCTCCTTACTCAGAAAGAATTTTTTAAGCATCGGATGATCTCGTAAGAAGTCCAGAGGTGTCACTTGTTAGACACCAAAGAAGGAAACAAGATGTAGATAGTTTGCAAGCAGAGTTGAGGAAACTCAAGCCACCTTCGTATGAGGGTGAAAGAGAAAGGGAAGATGATGTCGAAGAATGGTTTCTTGGGATCAAGAGATATTTTCAATTTCATAACTATTCATCCAACCTGGAATCTAGGATTTCCACCTACCATTTACACGGGAAAGATGCAATGTGGTCGGACCAATTTAAGCAAGTGGAACATGTTAATGAGAGTAGGATCACTTCGAAGCAGTTCAAGAAGTACTTCCAGAAGGATTACCTCTCAGAGCATTTATATGACAAGAAAATGCAGGAGTTCTTTGAACTCAGGTTGGGAAGCATGAATATGGCAGAGTACGAGAAGAAGTTCTTGGGATTGTTAAAGTATGTCAGATTCATTGGTGATGAGAAAGTGAAAATACAGAGATTTCTAAGTGGACTGCTAGCCTTTTATAAGGAAAATATCAAGTATGATGAATCCAATACCTTCATGGAGGCCATCAGGAAGGCTAAATAACTGTATGATCAAGTCCATGGAAGACAATCTCTACAGAAATCTTGGAAGGACAAGAAAAATGTGAATTTTGATCAGAGGAGGAAAGTATTCAAACCTTCCTTCAATAGGAATGAGTCTAATATAAATCATCAAGATCAGTATGCTAAGGGATATTTCAAGAAGGAAGATCCATTGGGAAAAAGGGGAAGACCACCAATCCAATGTTAGGGATGCAAGGAACATCACATGTATAAGGATTGCCCACACAGAAAGGACAGAGTGAATACTGTGCACAACATCCAATAAGCTACAACAGTCGAAGGTATCGGAAGAATATATGTAGCTTTAAATGATCGACAAGTAGAGTACCAATCCAATATGATCGAGGTGGAAGGTAAGATCATAAATCATCATGTTTCTATTTTGATTGATTTAGGAGAAATTCATTGCTACATTGATCCTAAGATAGTGGATAGAGTTCATTTGGAGAAAACTAAACTTGGAAAAGAAAGTTTGGTTCAGTTAGCCACTGGAACCAAAAGAAGAATCCATGACATGGTCAAAAGTTGTTCCATAAGTCTTAATGGCGTGAATACTAGTATTGATCTAAATATCATACCATTGGGGTCTTATGATATTCCGATTAGAATGGATTGGTTGGATAAGCATCATGATGTCCTAGATTGTCATAATAAGACATTTACATGTCTCGATGGAAATGGAAAACAGAGCACTGTGAAAGGAGTTCCAAGACCCATATCTATAAGGGAGATTTCAACCTTACAGCTAAAAATTTGTTTTAGGAAAGGATGTCAATTGTATGAAACTCATGTGGAAGAGCCAGATAATACAAAAGGGCCAAGCCTCAAAGATTTCTCGGTACTACAGGAATTTGAAGATGTATTCCAAGAAACACCCAGATTGCCACTAAGAAGGGAAATAGATTTCTCAATTGATTTAGTGCCAGGAGCTTCCTTGGTGTCAAAAACACCTTACATAATGAGCACACCAGAGTTAAAAGAATTACAAATGCAGTTGGAGGAATTGTTGAAGAAAGGGTACAAACGTCCAAGTGTTTCACCTTGGGGAGCACCAGTACTTTTTGTCAAAAAGAAGGATGGAACCTTGAGGCTGTGTATTGACTTCCGACAGCTGAACAAGTACACCAGAAATAACAAGTATCCTCTACCCTGAATTGATGACCTCTTTGATTAGCTAAGAGGAGCAAAGATATTCTCAAAGATTGACCTGAGGGCAGGATACCATCAGGTAAGAATCAAGGAAGAAGACATCCATAACATAGCCTTTAGGACTAGGTATGGGCATTATGAGTTTTTAGTGGTTCCATTTGGACTGACCAATGCACCAATTGTATTCATGTGCTTAATGAATGACATATTCACAAATTATTTGGATAAGTTTGTCATAGTATTAATGGATGACATACTTATCTATTCTAAGTCTGAATAAGAGCATGAACATCACTTAAGACTGGTATTGCAAGTACTGAGAGAACATCAGTTGTATGCCAAGTTGAGTAAGTGTTATTTTTATCAAATGAAGATCCATTACTTGGGACAATTATTTCAGAGCGGGGCATAGCAGTAGATCTAGAGAAGATCGAAACCATTAGAGGATGGCCAACACCCAGAAATGTGTCAGACGTCAGATATTTTATGGGATTAGCTGGCTACTATAGAAGGTTCATAGTAGGTTTCTCTAAGATTGTTCATCCCATCACTTCTTTTCAAAAGAAGGGAACTAAATTTGAATGGACACTCAAGTGTGAAAATAATTTTAATCTGTTGAAGGAATTACTTACTAGTGCACCTGTGTTAAAGATTGTTGACCCAAATGAAAGTTTTGTGGTGTGTACAGACGCATGTAAGGAAGGACTTGGAGTCCTCATGCAAAATGGACATGTCATTAGATATGAGTCCAGAAAGATTAAGGAACATGAGAGGAACTATGTCATGCATGACTTGGAACTTGTTTCCATTGTTCATGCCTTAAGGATGTGGAGGCATTATCTCATGGGGAAGAAATTTGAATTAAGGATAGACCACATTGGCTTGAAGTATCTTTTTGAACAGGTGAACTTGAATGCCAGGAAAACAATATGGTTGGAATTTTTAAGTGAATATGACTTTGATATCAAGCATATCAAAGGAAAGGAGAATAAAGTTGTTGATGTGCTTAGTAGAAGAGTGCATCTCATGCATGCTACTGCTATCAGTATGCATCAGTCAGAATTGAAGAGTGGAATTTTAGATGGTCTTGTTACAGACCAGCATTACCTACAGGTAAAGGAAAACTTATAGCAAGGAGATGTATAGAAAAAAATAAAGGAATATGAGATAAAGGAAGACGGATTAATCATGCATAAAAATAGAATATATGTTCCTAGTTCTGGAGAGCTGAGGAATTTGGTACTAAAGGAGATGCATGATGTTCCTTATGTTGGACATCTCAGTTACCAAAAAACAATTACACCAGTAAGAAGTTGGTTCTTTTGGCCAGGAATGAAGAAGGATGTTGTTGATTACATCACTCGATTTATGGAATGTCATAAGGTGAAGGCTAAGCATAGGCACCCAGTGGGTTTGCTACAGCCATTGTCAATTCTAGAGAAGAAGTGGGAAGTGATCACCATGGATTTCATCACAGGATTACCCAGAATGAATAAGAAACATGATTCAATCATGGTGGTGGTTGAAAAATTAACAAAGGATGCTCATTTTGTGCATGTGAAGACAACGCATACAGCGGCTAATATTGCAGAAATTTTCATGAAGGAAATTGCTAGGTTGAATGGGATACCTAGGACAATTGTCTCAGACAGAGATACAAAGTTTACCTCAAATTTTTGGAGGGGATTGTTTAAAGGATTTGGCACAAATCTAAACTTTATCACATCATATCATCCCCAGACAGATGGGAAAATAGAGAGAGTCAATCAAATAATTGAAGATATGTCGAGAATGTATGTGATGGATAAGCCATCTAAGTGGGAAGATTACTTACACTTGGTTGAGTTTTCATATAATAATGGGTATCAAGATTCATTGAGAATGAGCCCATTTGAAGCCTTGTACGGTAGGAAATGTGATACTCCAGTAAGCTAGGACAACCCGATAGATAGAGTGGTACTTGGGCCGGAGTTTCTCAAGGACATGGAAGACTAGGTGGTCAAGATCAAGCATAATTTAAAGGCAGCTCAGGATAGACATAAATTTTATGCAGACAAGAACAGGACAGCTAGAGAATTTAAAGTAGGGGAGCATGTACCTTTGAAAGTGAAGCCCAAGAAAATCTCTTTGAAATTGGGTAGTTGTACAAAGATGGTAGCCAGATTCTGTGGTCCATTTGAAATATTGAACAGAATAGGGCTAGTTGCATACATTCTTGCATTGCCTGCTTCCATGAATGTGAATAATTTATTTCATGTATCTTTACTAAAGAAATATGTACATGACCCTAACCATGTTATGGATTGTCATCTGATTCAAGTAGAGATGGAAGGAGACTTTCAGGTTTAGCTAGTGCGAGTATTGGACAGAAAGGTCAAAATGCTCTGGAATCGAGGTATAGATCTAGTAAAAGTTCAGTGGACCTGCTACAGTCTTGAAGATGCTATCTAGGAGCATGAAGATTCCATGTGGGAAGAGTACCCGCAAATTTTTGAATAAATTTGAGATTTTGATCTTTATTTTGTATATGCACTGAGGATAGTGCCAAGATAAGGGGGAGGGGATGTAACACCCAGGGTTCTGAACCCCCATTTTAAATAATGTATTGTTACAATTATGAGAGGCATGAGTGCCCAAACAATTATTAAAGGGCCAGTGTGCCCAATAAATGTAATGTTTTGATCATTATTAATAATAAATACATCATTGGTTGCTAGACGGACAAGGACTAGAGTTATAGGGGGCTATGATTCCACAAGAGAGGGGGCTTGAGGGGATAAATGTTTATTCCTATGTTAATTACCCTTTTTGCCTAAGGGATGGGATCAGTTATGTGAGTTTCTTGGGGAAGGACACGAGGTTCTTTATTCCCCATGAAAATACTTAAACCCATCCCTAGTCTGATTGTGGGGTTGGTCGTTGGTCGTTGGCTCGTCCGCTCCTTCAATCCTGCATTTCATACCATTCTTTCCCTCATGCAATTTCATGCACTCACTCACCCATTCATTGATCCATCCTCACCTACATATTGTCTTGGAAAAGGGAAAGGAATTGTTGAGAATTAGCCACGGGATAGTTGGTTGTAATGGTCGTTGGTGCAGTCCAGCCATGACCTAGGGCCTGCATGTCTGAGATGCATTGGCATGTGCCCTATTTTGCTCACAACTGCGAGTCTTGAGTTCCATCATTGAGATTCTGGACTAGTTATGTTGGAGGCCCTGGAAATAGGAGAAGGACTATGTGGCAGAGAAGGGTGGAGGTTCGTTCTCTTGGGGTGGTACAGGCTAGGTGGAAGAGAGATGGGTACTTGGATTGTTGTGGGTGTTGGGAAAACTGTGAGAGATTGAGAGTTGGCTGGTTTGGTAACCCATTTACACTATAGAACCATCCTTGTGGATTCATAGCCCTAGCTCGAGGGTGACACTGTTGTTGAGATTTGGAGCAGTGGTGTCTACAGTTGGGTGGAACGTCCTTGGTCTGCAGCCAGTTGATGTCGCCTTTATAAAAAGACAAGTGCTCTCTATTGTGATATTATTATCTGTGTATGAATGTATTTCATTGTGTATTTTAATTATCATTTAACTAAATCTTATATTATGCATGCTTGTTGTATATTGTTGTGCATGTCGCTAAATCTTGTATCTTATGCATTCTTATTAATGAAAGAAGGTATCGGTAAGAGTACAAATTCCAAGGGTGGGCTTGAAGCTAGCATGCCCTGGCATGTGGGTGGCTGGGTATGTTACATCTCATCACTAGGGAAGACCTTCCATGACTCTACATTGTCAGTGATATGTGGATGATACAAAGATTGAAAGGTGCAATCAGGTCTTTGTGGAAGAATTTGTTGAGTAGGAGAGGATGCAAAAAGAGATAACCTATTAGCCATTGATTTCAATTCCATTTTAACATGAGTGATGTTGAAAGATAGAAAGTTCGAGATAAGTTCCCAAACAGTTTGGGTGTAACATTTCATTAACTTGTTGCTAGGAGAATATATCTTATGTACAAGGTTTACAACAAGTTTGGAATCCACAAAAACTACTAGGTGACCACAACCTAAGTTATAGGCATTCTCAATTCCTAGCAATAACGCTTCAAATTCAGTGACGTTGTTTGTGCAAGCAAACTCTAACCTATAGGAAAAGTTGTGAATTTTTCCCACAGGAGAATACAAGATAATGCCAGCTCCATTTCCTTCATTGGAGCATGAACCATCAAAGTGCATATGCCACATCCCATCCTTTATGTTGATTTGTACCAAGGTAGTGTTGTCCTCATCTGCAAATATGGTATACAATCCTATGTCCTCCTCGATATAATTTACATTAGGTTGTGGGATGATTTCTATATAAGGTGAAATTATTCCCTCCCTTAGGAATATAATGTTCGTCCCATTTTGAGGAACGTATAATTGTGTCTTGTCGAGTGAGAGGTATCCACCCGTCAAAGCTTTCCAGTCTCTTCCTAAGATTATTGAATAATTCAATGGCACGTCAATTACCTTAATATTAAGGGTTGTCCTTATTTCAAGGTGCACGCAGAAAGCCAAGGTCACATCCTTGATTTCACCTATGGTTTATTGTTGTAAACTATTATAAGAGAGAAGTCTTATGGCATTTTCATTTGTACAAGACAATCCTATCTTTTCCATAATAATTTTTGACATTACACTTGGGCCCGAACCGTCGTCAATGAAAAAACAATGGGCTATTTTTTCCATAATCTTTACAGAAATGAAAAACGGGGGATTTTTTATAGGGTGCCTAAAATTATGTACTCCTACTTTATTTATAGTTGAGTCCTCTTCATCTACCTCTTCAGAAAGATTGGCCATGATGGAAGATTTTCCTTCCATGAAATTTTTCATATGCTTTTGTTTCTCTGGGACGACAACCATGCCCAAGAGGGTAGCATCGGCTTTAATATTATCCAATTGATTGAGAATGTTGTATTTAGAAGAGGGGATAGGTGAGGGATTTCCTTGACTGTCAAGAGTTTTAGTAACTTGTACAGTAGCAACTGGTGAAGATGAGCTTGGGCTAGAAGAAGTGTGAGGAGGATCATATTTACCTTTCGGGGCATAGGATTTATTCCTAGTATTTATGATCATGACATCCTCTGGTTCTACAAAATCTAGAACAACAATTGTAGTTTCAGGTCTTTTACCAAATATTTTATCTCTGGAACTCTTCTTTACCTCACAAGTACTTTCCTCATGGTGTTCCTCGTAAAATTTACACCAACTGCGAGTCGTGATGGATTTAGGTTGAAAATTGTTTTCATTAGGATTCCTAAAGGGTGGTGAAGAAGAAGATGAGGCTCCAAGGGTGAGTGAAGGGACATTTCCCTTCTGCTCATATGCTATCATTCGATTATTCATGTCTTGTACAAGTTGTAAGAGGGCGGACATGTCTATCTATTTAATTGAATCTCCCTTGGGAAGACTTGTTCTTTCAAGTTGTTCTTCATACTCTAAACAAGTATGAAAAGAAAAACCAAGGTTGTCAATGGCCTTTTCTTCGAGCCTATGATGGTAGGTGGAAGTTAAATCATTATAGTAATGCATAAAAGAGGCTTGGTTCTAAGGGAGAATGAGTTCAGGGATTTGGTTATATAACTTGGTGAAACACAAGTTGAAAGAATTGATAGTCTCACCATATTTATAAGAAATGTTATTATACTCTCGTAACT
>ML795363.1:95341-138788 GCA_009831015.1 Picea engelmannii
ACTGACAGTCCTCATCACACGTCTTGGGGAGCGTGAACCAGCACTGTCCTCCCAGGACTTCAGGTTTCGGAGGATACACGGTGGGAAACACCTCCACCCCTCCTAGCAGTACCAGGGTCAACACCCTATAATGGAGGATACACAGTGGGAAAAGCCTCCACCCCTCCTAACAGAACCAGGGTCAACACCCTATAATGGAACACAGGGGCACCGTGTTGCTGGAGGTTTTGGGCACAGAGGGCCAGGATATCCGTAGATATCCTGGAGCTAGGTAGTTTTCCTAGTTGGCAGGGAGGACAACAGTTTTGGGCAGTTATTTTCCTGTTTGTGGCAGGGTGATCTGTGTAGCAGGGAGCAGAAAGGCAGCAACAAAGCAAAGAGGCAACATAAATTAGCATCAGATCCAGGTACTTGTTAAGTTATGAATTTATTTCATACTGTACATCATTTAGTATTTATTGATAAATCTAGTTACTGAAGTTGCTATTATGAAAGTCAATATTATGTTATGAAGTTTTGTTTCAGTTTACTTTCTTAAAATGTTTAGGAAACTTAATGACCCTTAGTAATATATGGGCATTACAAAAATTAAATAAACATTACCATAAAATTCCACCCCTTTCACCCTTGCACCATCACACCTACAACGTGGGAGGCAACTAGAATTCTAACCCAAAAATCCTTGCGATGTAAATCAAAGAAAAATCATGACCTATTGATAGTCCCTTGTTTTTAAAAAGTGCCATTGTAATCAAGTGGAAAAAATATGTCACGGTTTAACTAAGTTGGGGCCTTGTTACCATTGTACAAACTAGATTATTGAGGTCACCATTTGTGGAGAGCCACCTTGAAGAGAGCATTTAGGTGCAAGGGGTTATGAGATAGAAGTCGCAACAAAATAAATTAATTAACATCTAAGTCATGGTGAACCACCTTGAGTGAATAATCAAATTGGAAGAAAAGTAAGAATGTTGAATCCGGCTTACATTATATATATATATATATAACTTCCAAGTATAGAAAGTAAATATTGGTATGAAGTTCTAAATTAGGAAAAAAGGGGGCGCTTATTTTACAACCTTTTAAAAGTGAGAAAATTTAAAGCTAAGGGATATCATTATAAATTGAATTTGAACAAGGTAAAATCACAAATGACATTTGAAATAACAAAATCTTTTGTCCTATATCACAAATGAAGCACAAATTTGATCAACAAAATGGGGAAATGTATTTTCATATATTTGCCAAAGAATGAAATGAAATGAATTAATATAGATTTGAAATTTCTAGATGGACCCACATATGATTGGTGTATGTGGTTCTATGAATAGGGTAAAATCATATCAATAAAGTGGTCAATGCTTCTCATTAAATTTCTCAATAAATATTGGAATTCCCCGGAAATGTATTTTAATGTAAATTCAAAAATTCCATCTCAACCTTGATGTTTCCCGAAGTTATTTCCTATGAATTTTTAGCTTTAGCTCTGAACGTAAAATATAAATTACAAGGGTATTTTATTTTGAATTTGAATTGACTCTTGAGGTGTAGGAAGCATCGGTTTTCCATCCAAGGTGACTCAAAAAATTATGTCCTCTTTTGTGAGAGAATGGTGGTGCTTCCAAAAATTGTTTTTCCTACATAGGGAGAATTACAACTATACATTTTCTGGAGTTCTCTTTATTGACTAAGTGAATTGTTTTATGAAAATGCATTCTCTTGTTTCCATCGTAATTATTAATTACAACTATTACAATACAAAACATTCCCAATTCGTGTTTCTATAACCTTTGACATCTTCAAAATAACCAACAAATATACACTTCTCACTTTTATGCTACAATGCTTTCCTTTTCTCATAATGAATGCGAGCCCATGCTATACTACCAAATACACTGAAGTGACTTACATCAAGTTTAATTTTAGTCCATGCGTCTTCCAGTGTTATATTTTTAAGAGCCTCTGTGGGAGTGTGCTTTATTATGTAATTTGCACAATTGATGGCTTCCACCCAATACTTTAGACTTAATCCCTTAGATTGGATCATACAATTAGCCATTTATTTTAATGTGCGTTTTTTTTACGCTTGAAAGTGCAACAATAAATACTATGCTCGCAAATGATTTCCAAGATTTATTATTTATCTATATTAATAATATACTAGTAGGTGGTATCCCCTTGTTTAACTTATGGAACTATGATGGATAAGCAACGCTTATATTTTGGTTGTCTATATGTTGGTTGCAACACAGTTTTCTATAGCTCATCTACTTCAAATCATGGTTAAAATGTTTATGGTAATATGTGTTGGTTGGGTAATTAAAATACGGAGCTAAATGGTTTGGATGATCTCTCATGAAATATGATTATGCTGGCCTTTTGAATGAAAGAATCATACTCCAGTTTTAATTTTCGATGTTGTGTATTGTTCATGACAAAAGTTTGGGTGATATCTACCCTTTTTACTATGGTTATGCGCATTGTTTGAGTTGCATATTGGGTTGTGTTCCTAGCAAGCTGTCATTTGAAGAAATTTGATATTGGCAAGGGGTGGCACACTTTGGACTATTGCGCACTTTGAAAAAGTAATATGGCAAGTGGATATTTGGTTGTATAATGGTTTTGAAGGTAATTCTATGGTGAGTTGGCTAGTGGGCTTGGCTCATACTAAAAATTGAATGAGGATCTGAAGGGAGAAGCGATGTGCAGTAAATGCACGTCACTCAAACTCCCCTCGAGCCCGTCACCCTAGTCATTCTTGCATTTTTGTCTCAGGTAGTTTTTGTTGCTCTGCCTTTCCCAGTCGTGGAGGAAGTATACAGTCTTGGGTTTTCTCCTCGCGCAATATTTTACAGGTATGGGTTTTCTTACTTTTCCATCCATGAGAGTTACTCTGCTCTTGAATCAAATGTTGGCTCTGGTTGATTGTGGTCTGTGTAATTATCAAGTTGTTATGTAGTGTTAGAACTATGTTTATGGTCACATATTTGGTTTCTTGTGGTGGTTATTCTGAGACTTTTATCATTAAAAGGTTGATCATGGATCCTTGTTATGTGTAATTGTTCACTAGAATTGTTGAGTAAATATTGCAGTGGATCCTTCTTTGTCATGGTTTTGTTTTCGTTTTGGCCTCTCTATTGAAATTGGCTATCGCAATCTGCCTAAACTCTGGGAATTCTGAATACTCCACCTATAGATTGACATCATTGGTCTTTGTGGATAGTTTATCCATGCCATGTTTCGACCATGTGGGTTTTTATGTGAACTATGATGAAATATTAGAACATTATGTGCGTTATCTTGGAAAAACCCTCACTTGTTGGATTGCTTTCTATAACCTCACTGTCATTGTTGCCTGGTAAATTTTATATAGTATGAGAAAATTGCTACCTAGATTTTGATGAGATCATTATTCGTGCTTTTTGATTGGGCACAAATTTTTATTTGGTCACTCGTTATGTAGTGTTGAAAAAAGGGTTGGCTTAACTTGTTTGTTTTGGAAGTTGCACTCTGTTGATTGAAGCCCATGCAGTCGAGAGCAATGTTGCATATTATTGTTTCTATGATCGATTATGATAGGGAACCTATGGAATGATTTGTCTATGCCATTTAACTACCAAACTCTCTGGTCAAACTGTCGCTTTGTCTCAACCACTTACTATATTGAACCCTAAACATTACATTGAAAGCGTATTTATTCTAGTTTGAAGTCGATGGGAGCACTGTGTTTGCTCGGTTACTTGGGCACAATTTTGTTTGGTCCCTTGCTTGTTAATTATAGAAAGAAATTCGTACCCACCTATCCATTTGAAGCTCGTGTTCCAAATAATGAATGTTATTTTTGGTTCAATCCTTATGTTGATTGTTAAAAAAGGGGCACCTGTGTTTGAACAAAATGTTTGAGGCTTGAATAGACTGATAATGTCCAGAATAAATTGCATTGAACAATGGTTAAATAAATGATTGATATGAGTTGTTTGTAAACAATGTACGTGTCCCTATTGGATTTAAAAGGATTATTACTTAAGTTGATGTTATGGTCATGGCTCAAAGGCTATTGTTGTATTCATATAGAGATTATGATGTTGTTCATCATGACTGTCATATAATTATAATGTGGGTACAATGGTTACTATGATTAAATAATTCCAGGCATATAGATTATTGTGTAAAATAATTCGGAATCCAAAAAGCAAAATTGTCAAAGAAGACATCAGTTTGGATTATTGTTTTGGAAAAGGAACACTTGTTAAACTTTGAAATTATGGAAAGAGATACGTTTTGATTGTGTTTAAGGTATCATGTTTTGATTTGTTTCACTTGAATAGTATCCATATTGATTCCCTATCATTCTACCATTTTTTTCTAATTACATTCCCTTCACAATCCTGATTTCACTTATTGTATCCTTGTTCTGTGATATAAATTTAAAAAGAAAAGTCTATGTGGAAGCGACAAAAAGGATAACATAGCAAGGGTTGGTGACTGATATTTTGATATTTTTATACACAGTTAAATTTTTTGGTTAATTGTTGAACAATATTCATATATACATTCCCTATCATTCTACCATTTTTCGCTAACTACACTCCCTCCATATTTCCCATGAACCCTATCACTCCATGTTCAAATGGCAATTAATGAATGGTTTGTCATGGATGGATTTGCATGTATCTTGTATCAATTTTTGAGCCAAATTTTGATTCATGTAAGAAGAGTGTCATGTATGGTTTATTAAGAGCTTCATTATTGAAAAATTGTTGCTACAGGATGAGCTTTTTCAGTAGAGGCAGCAATGGCCGAAATAACAGAGGCATGGGAATTTGGAATCAAGGCCATAGGAGACCTACATTTTCTATCCATTTTGGCGTTGACCCTAAAGAATTGAACCAATTGTTCCAAGTTGGGTTCTTTAATTGAGTTGGCCATGGAATAATGCACCCTCGACTAGAAATAACCCCTTTCCATCCTTCTTAGAATATCCCTGGCATTCTCATTCCTCCACATGTGTCTTTGCAACCTGAAGTCCCCACAAATGATGGTTGGCAAGAGATCGTCAACTAGCCTATCTCTCACCATCGTGGTTGGCCCACTATATCATTTCTTTTACCACCACTTGTTAATCCCAATGTCCATATTTCTCGTGTTGTTTCTCTAGTTCAGTCTTCACACACGAGTAATAGATTGAAAATTGATATTCCCCAACCTGTGCAAGACAAGGGAAAAGCAGTTGCTTCCCCTTCTTCTCCCTCCATTGATTCCTCAAAATATGTGTCTTCTCGCCTTACTTTAAAGGATGAATTCTCCCATGCGATTAGTGAGATACATCCCCAAGGGTCCAATCAACCACGGGCTACTTCAGAAAAGTATAATGGAAACATCAGTGAAAAAAGGAAAATTTCCTCAAAAAGTGGAAAATATGGTTTTGAAATTATGTTTTATATGATTTTAGATGATGAGGACAATGCTTATTGGTTTTCATCATTTTTGACAACAAGCTCTGTTTTTTATATTTTGTGGATAATGTGGATATATATATATATATATATATATATATATATATATATATATATATATATATATATATATATATATATATAGATCTTCTTTTTTGGATATGATATAAATTATTTCTGATATTTAAATATCAAGTTTGAAATGTATTCAAGGGAGCTACAAGGGTGGCATGTGGTCAAAATGATTATCTTTTGTGTGTTATATTTCATGATTTAAAAGGAAGAAATGACGAGAGTCACAAGGGGCCCCACCTACCTAGTTATTATTAATTAAGACCCTTAACTATATTATTATTATTATTTATTTCTCCTAAAATAATTAACTAAGTTAAATCAACATAAATAAAGAAAGTATTTGAACTACTTCAACTTATTTGGAAAGAATAAAAGATGAATGAGAAGAAGAAACAATTGAGAATATAAGGAGAAAGAAAGACTAAGGTTTTCTCTTTAGTTACATGGGATAGTTTCAGTTTTCATTCATTTATGAGTTTATTCAAAACATAATTCTCTTCTTGACAGGAGGTTCTTATTGTAGACAGCAAGGTTCAAGACTGAACCACACTTTTCAGACTCTTGTTTTAGAGGTTTTGATCCATCCTTGATAGTCTATGTATTCTTGTATGTTCGTGAATTAGGTTTCATGGCTGATAAAGTATATCTTGCAAAGTCAAATTGGCAATCGTTTGTGGCAAGCTAATACAAATTATTAATTTTAGTTTTACTTTACTGTTGGAGTATTTTTGTATGGTGTTTATCGGGGATCTCTAAATCATACTTTGGTCCATGCCCTCGCAGGGGTTTGTAAAGAGAAAAACATTTTTGATATCTCAGAGTGAAATAAAATCATATTGCTATTATGTCTTGTATATGTGTATTTGTGACTTGGTTACTTTTCACTTTTTATCTCCATGTTTAATTTATCACAAAATCTATGTACATTCCAGAAGTTTTTTTAATTTTTATTTTGCAACATATTTAAACTATAAATCAGCCTCAGTCCTTGTAATTAATACTTGTGGATTGAGAGAATATTTTGAGGATATAAACCCCCGGGTGACATTCATACATTTTCCTCAACATTTATTTTGGTGACCATTCTAGGGAGATCTTCCATATCTCTCTGGTTGATTGTATTCATAATTATCTTTGAATATTTCTTCTTTTGTTTTTTATTCTTTGATTGTTTTATTTTCCTCATGACAGTACCTGCTACAAGGAAACCCAATACTAAGCATGGTCTTAAAGACCAAAATAGAATTTCCTTAACTTTATTCAATACCATCTTAGAAATTGAAAATACCCGAGATGAACTTGAATGCTCGTGGGAAGTAATTGAACAAGACATAAGTATTCATGAACATTGGGAGGCTAGGCAAAGGCAACCTAGAAATCAGTCGTAGCTCTCTTTTTCCTAAATCTTTTATCTTCTTTCTCATGTCCTCAAATCCTCGCATCTCTAGGAGAAGAAGAGGATTGTCTCCTGAAATCACTCTTATCTTTGAAATAGGAAGAAGGAAAGCTATTATCTCAACCTAACAAGGTACTCTAAGGATAACTTTGTCTGATTTAGCTAGATCACCTTTCTCACCCTCACCCATCATTTACAAAATGGTATTTGTAGGTGGTTCTGATGCTACTAGAGGTGCCTCATCATCTCGACCTTAAACCTCATTGGTAATTGGTAGTTTGTATAGCTATCAGGTTCATGTCCAATCTACTACCAACCCTACTAATATCATCAAGAAGTATGTGATTTTCCAATTCGAGGAAAATGCTACTACCACCCTGTGGCATGTAACCTCTCCCTTGAACCTAGCGCCTACTACTCATCTGTTACCAAAATTTAAAGAGCATCTACCTAGGTTTTCAGGAAATAATACAGTCACTACAAATAAATACTTGGTAGCATTCTCTAATTCTTGTCACAATATAGGAGATAATGATAATGACACTTACATGTGATTATTTGTCAACTCTCTCGAAGGGAAAGAAACGACATATTTTTTTGATCTCCCTCCCAAGATTCTTCCCACTTGGGAAGCATTAGTCTACTGGTTCAAGTCCACTTATGGGAATTCTAAGAGCCTAGCCGAATAATTACAGGAATATAATAACATTGTGTACAAGGACGGTGTTGTTTCCTTTTCGTCGCTTGAATGAGCAAAATAAGGGCATTTACAAGTCTAGTTGGGCCTACTAGACATGACATAGGTTAGTGTATGAATTAATCAATACAAACACATGAAATAAACAAACAACTAAGCTAGAAACAACTAAGGAAACAACTAAGGAAATGAAACTAAAATGCATAACAAAATTTGAACCAAAAGCAATCAACCAAATGACCAATAATCATGCCACCAATGGATAATTATATTAGTGGGAAAACACCGTAGAGAAAGGAGGACTTATGAATCCCCTCTTCCTCCTTGGGAGAGATCTTGAGTCCCCTATGTGAGAGATCTTCTTACAATGATAAGCTAGAAAGAAAATGGTGAATAAATCCAAGCTTATTCCCTTAAGAGGTGAGGTGAATAGCCTATTGAGATGTTGCTACAATGCTCCAAGAAGAAAAGATCTTCCTTGAGGGATGATAGAGGAAGCATGATATGATATTCTTAAGTTCTTAGTGCACCCATGGAATCCTTTTATAGCATGTCTTTGAGGAAATACTTAACCGGTTCTTAGTGTAGACAAGGGGCCCTTTAGGGAACCCTTAGGTCTTTGACTAGCCCCCCATTCGGATTCAGCTCATATTTGAGGGCCAAATCAAGTTGGGAGCTGGTCCAAAAGTGGGTGGGGGGCCGAAAATAACCATAAATGCATCATTCACAGGAGTGCGCATCTTTTCTCATACATAGTCATGCATGTGGCACATTGTGCACTCTACGGGATTTTTTGGCCCATGCGTTGTGCGCGTGCTTCCTTTAGTGTTTCAGTGCATGTCAATTTTTTAACCAGTTGTATAGTTTTTCCCCTTGGAAATTCACTTTTGGTGTTGCAAGTGAACTAATAGGTGTTTTGGAGATGTTGTATTCATGTAACCATTTGCATGCAATGTTGCAGATGAAATTTCAGTGATAACAGATGCCCCCTGATGTGTGAGGTTAGGAGAATACGTATAGCCGAAATACATCAATGCTTCTTCTACTAAGAGTACCATTGTAAGAAAGAGTTATGATAGGAACGACAAGAGCGATCCATTGGAGGGAGAGGGGAAACTATGGGACCTAACCTTGCTCTAGGTAGGAAAATAAAATTTTGTATACAAACGAGGTGGGCATGCCCCATGCTCATGTCATGTAACTAAAAAATGTAAGACAGTAATTGAAGTTGTATGTTGATGTAGATAACTACAGTGCCCTTCGAGGTGGTTTGATAATGACATATGAAAATTTTGATGGTGAACATACTCTGAAAATAAGCAAGGACACTTGGAAGAAGTGTCGATGATTCGTAGGCATTGATGGCCTAACCATATTCAGAGGTCTTCGACTAGTATAAAACAACTGCAATAGTCGCATAGCAAGACCCACCGTAACATGAGATTGTCTTGAAGTCGAATGTTATGGGGGTCAAAGACATCAGAGAGAAATGATGGTTCTCTCTATGTCGTCTGAGACTCGACATTGTAAAGGTAATGAGAGTCAATATATTGTCGCTCTTCTGGAAACTGTGGTGTCGACAGAGAGGGAGACGTGACTCCAAGAAGAAAAAGCGCTTCATGAAATCCATTGGATAAGATCAAGAAATGATAAGGAACATGAATGAATTCAATATGTGGTGAGACTCAAGACTTCCCTTGGTTGGGGATAAATGTGAGGGATGATTGGCAACAACCTATGAAACTGTATCTAGCATCAGGGGGACGACTAGACATGGGGTGAAATTGTTCCAGAGGCATGACAAGGTAGACAAACTCAGAGATCAGGGGTACATGGACGGTGGGATACTCGGGGTTTATGGATGATTTCAATATGGATAAAGGATAGTGAATGCCCCAACCAAGGGAGACATGGGTTGCTTTGCCGGAAAAAAAGGAGGTTGTCAAGGGTGACAACAAAAATCTAAGGAAATGTTGGAAACAAAGGCTTTGTACAATTTCCAAGTGAATAAA
The DNA here is from genome assembly GCA_009831015.1 of Picea engelmannii. Taxonomy (NCBI): domain Eukaryota; kingdom Viridiplantae; phylum Streptophyta; class Pinopsida; order Pinales; family Pinaceae; genus Picea; species Picea engelmannii. The sequence continues at coordinate 104,978 of ML795363.1, forward strand.
GAATAATGTGGGATGAGTGTACAGATACAGAAACAGGTGCCCCAGTGCAATATGGCTTGGCCGGTGAGGGTGCAAGTTGTGTGAATATCTAGTGGAGGGTGGGGGCTCCATTGGTGGGTTTCTGTATGAGGGAAATGAATGGAAGGAAATTTGCAGATGGGAAAACTAATTATGGATGAAATGGAGGGTTAATGATACTACGGAGGAACAGTCAAAATAGAACTGTGATGAGGCAACCTAGGAGTCCAATGGGAAATCTAGCCATATGATGAGAAGAAGTATGTGGCTAATGCTCGAAAATGCGTAAGACTATCGAGACTCCCATCCCTAGGGGGTGAAAGCATCATGAGTGTCAAAGTGCCAAAGGGGACTATGAATGGGAAAGCTCATGTGGGGGAGAGTGCTACCGAGTGACAGTACAAAAATGCAGCAGAGTTGATAGTACTACAGAGCCAAATGTCGGGACCCTAAAGGCAATGTCAGAGGATATGAGTGGGAGATGCAATTGATATTCAGAGGGAATGATTACATGCCAGTGTCGATCATATACCTAAAGGGGTCGTGATGCATTGGGATGACCAAGTACATGCACATTGAAAACCGAATACCTGATGTGAAAAATATCTAAAGATAAAGATCATATAACATTTATTTGACCATTTTGAACATGAGCAGGCATACCTGGGTGTGTCATGGAAAGATGCTCCGCCAGGGAAAAGTGAAAATGATAACCCGAGGAAAATGATTGTGTAAGAGGCCGAAAATGGCTCGAAAAAGGAGCTTATGGGCTCCTGTACCAAAAAATGAAAGTGGAGAAAAGGGCTTAGATATGGACGGTGGGCCCATAATTCCATCCCAGATGAACCGACACTATGGGTGATCGGGCAGTAGTTTGGTGGGAGGACATGGACCTCCCCTTTGCTCGATGACTGATGAAGAAATATAATGAATCACATTCATGGGAGCATTGGTATGGAGTGCCAGAGGAAGCTCAGGAAGATATGTGTGGTGTTTCGCGGCTAATGTGTGGTGGACATATGGGATAGATGGGAAATGATGAGTGTAATGCCCATATTCTGCGCATATGGCACATGCAAAATTGGTTCGTATATTTTTTTTTCCTTTGGTTGATGACTCTGTAGTAGCGGGGGACGTACTTGGTGGAGTGGCAACCAAAAGGGGTGCTTAAGGAAGATGGATAAAACTTTGTAGCTCAGGAAGAGAAGGACATTTGTGAGTGGGGTGTCCTTTTCTTTCACATAAGGCACAAGGGATTTGAACTCGGGGAAGTAATGGATCTTTGGGATCCTTCCGCCTTCATCTACCCGTGGTAGTGGTGGTATTGCTACCTGTTGGAGGAGGTAATGGTGCGGAAGGATCCTGTAACGATATCTGCATCGACAATCCCTTTGTCTGAGGAGGGAGAGATGGTGGAGGCACCATAGATGGTGGATTGAGATACCATACAGGGATGGCAAGGAATATGTTGGGAAGGGTGAGGGAAGCAGCTACCTAGAATTCTTTGACTCCAGGTGGCGGGTAGAAAAAGGGAATTTGGGTATTGGCTTGGGGGACTGTCTCCCAAACCGAGATTTTCCCCTGGAGGGGGGGGGGGAGATCCATGACAAGTGATGCAGTGGCATTCTCAGGGAACTCCTGAGGTAGTATTTCTTCAACTGGTGGAACTTCGATATGGGGAGGGGACTTAGTGATAGGATTCTTGTCTCCGATGTTCCTTTAGAGGAAACTACACACACTTGTGCTGAAAAAGATGGGTTTAGGAATGGTGGCACCCCCTGATAAGTGCCCAACATGGATGGGTCTTGGAATAATCCAAGGCCAATGTTGAAAACTAGAAAATCAGTTGAGCTAGCGCAGACAAGGGGGAGGATGTTATCGATGTTGACGGAATGGTTAGGCTTGTAATGTGTAAGATGGTCAATGGTGACAATATTCCCATTATGGGGGAACATCATTGTACAAAACACAGAAGAGGCGACCGCCTTCATAGCATACATGTAGTTGCATCCGAACAAGATATTGTAATCAAGTTGGGAATCGATAACTTCAATGTCAATGAGGATGGTTTTCCCCCAAGTTCTATGGGGACATTTTGACAAAGCCCTGTGGAAGATGTTGGTCGATCGTCGTAAGCTCGAAGGGTGATGGCAGAGGGTACTAGCTCAGGGGAGCCAATTTTCTTCCATATGTGTTTAGACATGATGCATGTGGATGCACCTTCATCGATGATACACCGATAAACTGTGGTGTTCTAGATCTTAACTAGTATATGGAAGGATACTTGGAAGGGAAGATGTGGTTCTCTGCTATCTAAATCAAATGCGCTCAGCTACGTATCAACTAGGTCGACTGCCCCCAAGGCAGAAAGAAAGGATTTTCGCTGTGATGGACAAATTTGGAGGACCTCCAACACACACATGGCTACAGGAGACTGGGCTAAGTCATCAACCAAACTATAATTATAAGTAGCCTAGCATGAGGGTTATTCACATTCCACCGTAAAAGCATGCGTGGTATGCGAGGAATGGGTTTCATGTTAGGACGTGGAATCATCAATGGTTGTCCTGCAGTAGCTGGTAGTGTTTCTGAGGTTGTTGGGATAGATTCGGGAGGCCTACCGTATTGACGGTTGCGAGTTTGTAGAAGAATTTCTTCGCTGGCGAGGAGGACACTGCGATCAACTAGATTCTCGGGTTGACTGGCACACGGGTTTGGATATTTCCCCATTTGTGATGGGGCAGGGTTGATCACTTGTTGGGTGTTCATCACACCTTGGTATGGTATGGGGTTTTTCAAAATAGCCAGAGGTGTTGGTTGCAAATACTGTTGTGGGGCCTGTTGAGGGGCAGATGGTGTCAGAGGGCCCTGTGATTTCATGGATTCCCTCATACATTGGAGATCGGGAATTTGGGGCCAATGGTGACTATAATGTCCATACTCACCACATATAGCGCAAGGGAATTTAATCTGAAGATTGTTTTTCTTCCCATGTCATGTTTGATTGTTATTGGTGCCCCTTTGGGGGTCTTGGTATTGGTTTCCCCCAGCAGAATGGTTGTGGGGGTCATTCCCTCCTAGTCCTGGGTTGTCATTTTTTCGATTTTTTCCTTTCTTCTTATGAGTTGGATTGGTCGTATTCAACTGTTCAAATGTGTGAACCTATTGAATGGGAAAGGGTTGAACAAAGTTGACATTAGCGTGTGGTTGTCCTTATGGAGGAGCAATTGGATGGGGAGGATTAGGAAATGGAAAATGCAAATTGTTCTATGGATAGGATCCATATGGTGTATAGGAAGTAGAGGTACTTCCACTACTTCTAGGGTTATATCCAGGGGTTGGGGGTGAACCCGTATTGGATTGAGAGGTCGGATATGGCATGGGTACTGGTGGGGGTGCCCCCAATCACTGAAGGGGAACAACAATATATGATTGTTGGTAAAGGAGAGGAGGGTATATCAACAAATATTCGGGTGTACCATACATAGGTGGTGGTTGGATGTACGGGTTGTGGTGTGTTGTGGTACCAATCAATCCATCTGTCGCGTGAGACATCCCAGGTTTGTCCTGGATGAATGGTACAAGTCTTGGTGCGTCGGGTATCACTGTGTATAAGTAACCTGACTGAGCATAAATGAGGTCGTACTGTTGAGACTTGTTGATGGCTTCCTCTTTGGTTTGGGGGAAGGTGGATGCCACATCTTCGGCAAGGATAGAGACGAGTGATCTGAGAAACCAATCGAGGCATTGCTCTTTGGTGGTTTCTTCTTTGCATAAAATACGTCATCGACACCATTCATGAATGTGGTCGGTGATATGCGTGGCTGAGGTTTGTTTACACTCAGAGAGTAGTTCTAAACCATTGTCATGAAGAAATGGTATTTTAAAGAAGGTCAAAAATGTTTTTGCCAAGGATTCAAAAGTCACATGGGACCCTGATTTTTCGTCCATGTACCATTTGGTTGATGGACCAGTGAGTGTGTGCTGAAATAACCTTAAGCAGATGAAGTCATCCATGATGTTGTTTAAGGAGCACCATAAGTGGAATTTGGTGACATGGTTGGCGGGATCTTCACCCTACTTTCCTTCAAACTTGGGAATGTCTTAAGGTAGTTTGGTAGGCATATTTGGCCATGTGGGTGTTAGATTACTGAGAGGGGGGGGTGAATCAGTAATAGAGAAATTTAATCCTTTTTAACCATATAATCCAAGTTTTATATCAATGTATCATTATCATTCAATAACTGTAGAGTAAATAAGCAATGAAAAAATGAACAATCATACAGATACACAGTACACCAGTGTTTTACGTGGAAACCCAAAGCAAGAGAAAACCATAGAATGTTTTTTCTTATATGTCTTGAAAAATTACATTCATTGGAAGCACAAACTTCCTTTGTTTTCCAGCTGCAACTAGAAGGAGGCTCCAACCCCCTTGTTTCTTAGTCTGCAACTTGAAGGAAGCTCCAACTCCCCTATTCACTAGCTACAACCAGAAGGAGGCTACAACCCCCTATGTTCTCCGGTTACAACCGGAAGGTGGCTACAACCACCTGTCCTTGCCCCATCCAACCGCCCTGAAGTAGAAGTAGAATGATGAAACCACTTTCACACTATCACTATGAGATATATCGTTGTAAACCTGTACCAATAAACCCGAACCATGCATCAACCTGCACCTCAACCTGTAATCAACTTGTACCATAAACAAGTGCATCAATCGTGCACCAACTTGTACCAAACAACCTGTAATCAACCTGTACCATAAACAAGTGCATCCAACCATGTAACAATTATGTACCAATCATGTGTCAACTACTCATCAACTATGACTCATCAATATGTACCAACATCATCAATTATACACCTCATGTATGTGCCAACTCATCAACTACTTGTTTCAACCATGTACCCAACATGTACCTCGACAAAAATCCTTCATCAATATCATCATTCAAATATGATTTGTAACTCTATAATAGACATGGTGTATATGATCACATACCTGCAAACCTTTCATAAATTTAACAACAAGAGACTAGCATTTTCATCAAACTTTTCTTTAGTCTCACATGACTAGTTTTGGATTAGTCAACAACCCTAACTTGAAATAATCATAACTATGTACATGTAATGAATAAACATTTTAAAATGATACACAATGTTCTTCAGTGTGTTTCATGCAATTCCTCTAGGTATCACTACTTGGAACCTCTCAAAAAAGGAGTTATAGCAAAAATGGCATACCTTGTTGAATTTTGGCTTATTCTAGAGAGCGACCTTGTAGAGAGTGCATCGCACGGAATATTGTTGAATGGATCTGGAAATGTTACACATCATACTAAAGAATTTAATCTAACCAAAAAATTTGGTCTTACTGAATTTGGATCTTTTATGAAGAAGTTATGACGTTTTTACCTGAAACACTTGTTTTAGACTAGTTTCAAGACTAGCCACAAACCCTATTTTCCACAGAGTGTAACTCCAAAAATACAATGACCCACAAGATGAATTTTTTACCATAGATACATGGATATGTTTCCTCAATGACCTATCAATTTCACGGTCTGAATCATTCCAGAAAAAAAAATTATTGCGAAAATAGTGAGATGACCTATAAATAGCATACCTTAGAAAGCATCATCAAAAGAATTTATCCTCCCTTGAATTCCAGACTTCTTTTCTTCAACTTCCATCTGAAATTTGGTTTAGGTGTCCTTTGGTTACCTCATTCACCTATATATATTCAATATTCTCAAGTGTTATATAAAATGAGAGATCCTTGCCTCTTATTTATACTCTCCAAATATCTTCCTTAAAAGCATCTTCTAGGTCACTTAACCCATTTCTAGGTCACTTAACCTATTTCTAGGTCACTTAACCCATTTCTAGGTCAGTTAACCTATTTTCCTCATTTTTAGGGTTAACCATTTTCCATAATTAGAAAGTTCTCCATTACTTTATCATTTAAATATTCCTCCTTGACTTTGTCACCTCACTTTATCATTTAAATAATCTTCTTTGATTTTGTCACTTCACTTTATTATTTAAATAAGCTTTCTTAACTTTGTCATTTTACTTTATCATTTAAATAATAATTTCTTCTTTGCAAGCTCTTTGACTTATTTGACCTTTTGGGGCTTCAATCCAACATATGAGGGTCCTCCAACTTCGTAAGGCCATAACTCTCAAACCGTGAGGAGTTATGTGACGTTCCACATACCACTAGAAATGGCATGACATGTACTATCCATATAGAATAGTATTACCTTCAAATATATTAAAAATCATACCATTATACATGAAACAACCTTGGGTCCATTACCCAAACCTTTGTGCTACCTGAATTCGCTATCAGACTTTCTTCAAGGGTTGACATCAATGACAACCAACCTTAATCAACAATGGGGTCATGCAATATAGGGTCATTCATGAGTTTACTCAAATCAAGGATATTGAGGGACACCAAATATGGCATGGGGGGTGGTGGTGGAGGATTAGTTCTAGCCATGGTGTGAGAAGGTTGTGTACCTAACCCTTGAGGGGGTTTTGGTGGGGTTGTACCTCTCCCTTACGAAGAATTTTGTCCCCTACCTCCTTGTGAAGGAGAGCTAGTGGATGGTTGGATTTGGGAATTGGTCCCAAGTAAAGTGGAACCAAGTAAATCTGATCCCAAAATAGTAGCACTCACAGGGGTGTGAGAGAGTTGAGTCGGTGAGTTGGCAAGACTAGGAACTCCTCCTAGGATAGGAGGGAGATTTTGTAAGCGTCTGAAACGATGGGGATTTTGTGAGTCCCCTATGATGTTCAACTAGCAAAGTGAATGTGTGAAAATGGTGATGAGATCAATAAATGAACAAGAGACTTGTATAATTTGGACCATCACAGTATATCTCGCAATCGCATGTAATTTAAATGAGAATCATTCATAAATCCATTGAAAAGAAGCATTGATGTGGGTAGGTGGATTTTTGTCTGCATGGGGGAACAAAAGAAAACAAATGCTCGTGTCCTAAAAAGACGTAACATCCTTCCTCGCAAATAGCATTGGACCATCCAATAGCACTCAACAGTGGGGTTTGAAGCCACTAGAAGAGAAACTAGTGAAGGATGAAACGATCAGTTATAATGAGGGGTAGAGGGTTCATATCCCGAAAGAGCTGGCGATATTTCCCAATAACCACACAAAATACGATCAAGGTGCAATTGAAGCCCACAATTGCCACCTGGTAGATGTCCTAAAATTTTGGCCACTAGGTACCTTGGTCAAAGTGCGACATTTAGATTTCCGGCCTTAGAAATGGGTCACGGGTTGGATCCCTTCCAAGAGTTGGGTGCCTCAAGGGGGGACGCAAATAACAACCGGACCTTAGCCTTCGACCCTTCACTGGTATCTCCCTGCCTTATGGTGTTAGGAACACTTGACTTGGAGGATTTTAAAGTTCCCTATTTGTGAACTTCTAATGTTTGAATATGTGAGAACCAGATAACAAGGGGTTACATGGATGCCTACCCCTGAGATCCTACCTAGACTAAAAAATTTCTTTTGGCACCTCCTGTGGAGGAAAACTTAGTGATTTTTTAGAAAAAAATTAGATGTGGTTGTTTGAGAGATTGGGGGTGTGAACCAATCTCGTTTGAATTAAGTGGGTGTAGATAATTTCTTCACGAAATGGTGGGACGTTTCATAATCCCTTTGGAGAAAACCTGCTTCAACCTCCACAATTCGAGATGAAATTATGTGAGTGAGGAGTGACTTTTGTGTGTGAGCAAGTGAACAAATGTGCCAAATTTTTAATAAGTTAGGTGTCAATTTGCAGCATGTGGACTTCCTATGGTCCTTACAAATCTTGATTACCTATCTTGCTAGATGCCATCGGTACAACCTTGCAAAATTTTAAAGTCCCTAAAGAACCAACATGTGTACATATGGGTCCTTACCAATCCTTTAAACTCCCTAATGTTATTTAATCTAAGAGAGCTTCAAAAAACTATCCTAGATTGCAAGAATGTGGGCATGTATGGGCCCGTTACTTTGATCTTTAAACTCTCCTAGTGATGTAAACTAAGAAAGTAGCTTAAAAAACTATCCTAACTTTGCAACATGTGGGCATGTATGGGCCCTTTACAATTTTAAGATGTTTAAAAAGAAACTAAGAGGATCCCTAGTGGGGCTTTGTCCTCTCCTAAATATTTTGTTAAGGGAGATGAAATATTCCCTCAATCATTTTTCTTATTCTCAAGATTTCTCTATGGTGCAAGAGAAGAGCATACTTAATGATTGAAGTTTGATTTATGTTCCCAATGCAAGTGTTTATATATGTGATAGTAAAGGATCTCAACTTAACTTTTACAATCAAAACAAGCCATCCATGTGGCAACTCAAAGAAAAAGAGGAGAAATATGGTTCTTTTTAACCCCCTAAATGCCTATGTTTTGACTAACCCTTCATGTGGAGAGGGGATCTAAGTGTGGTGCATTTACAAATTTCATAAAAACAAGATTTTGAAGGCTAGGGGSCTTCAAATCATCACAAAGACTCTTACAATTTCAAGACTCTAGACAGATGCGCGGGTTACAATTCATACAGAAGCGCARTGGGTGCAAAATGCACAGAGAACCAAAGACCTTTTGGCACACTGTGCATAGAATGCGCAGAGAACAATAGTGTTGTGAGCGTACAATGCTTTGAATGGGCGTTTGTGGGCTGAAATACCCGTGCACATTCTGATACACGTCAGGGGGGGATTTTAAGTGGAATTCTCCTCCTCCAGCTCCAAAATTATCTCTTTGCAGGTAAGGCTAGGCCGGTTATGATCCCTGCAAATAAAATAGGTCAAAAGAAGTGCTCAAACAACACAAATAGGGAGGAAATTGATACCTTATACCCAATATGGTCGCCAATTTGTTGTGTCCTTTTCGTTGCTTGAATGAGCAAAAGAAGGGCACTTGCAAGTCTAGTTGGGCCTGCTAGACAGGACAGAGGTTAGTGTATGAATTAATCAATACAAACATGTAAAATAAACAAACAACTAAGATAGAAACAATGAAGAAAATAAATAAGAAAATGAAATTAAAATGCATAAGAAACTTTGAACCAAAATCAATCAATTAAATGACCAATAATCATGCCACCAATAGATAACTATATTACTGGGCAAACACTGTAGATAAAGGAGGACTTATGTATCTCCTCTTCCTCCTTGGGAGGGATCTTGAGTCCCCTATGTGAGATCTCTTCTTACAATGATAAACTAGAAAGAAAATTGTGAAGAAATCCAATCTTATTCCCTCAAGAGGTGAGGTGAATAGCCTATTGAGATGTTGCTACAATGCTCCAAGAATAAAAGATGTTCCTTGAGGGAGGATAGAGGTAGAATAACAATGTTATGATATTCTTAAGTTCTTAGTGCACCCATGGCCTCATTTTATAGCATGTCTTTGAGGCAATACTCAATCGGTTCTTATTGTGGACAAGGGGGCCTTTAAGGCACCCTTAGGTCTTTGACCAGGCCCCCATTCAGATTTAGCTCGAATTTGAGGGTCAAATCAAGTTGGGAGCTAGTCCAGAAGTGGGTGGGGGGGTGACAAGAACCATAAATGTGTTGTTCATAGGAGTGTGCATATTTCTCATACACAATCATGCATGTGGTACATTGTGCGCTCTATGGGATTTTTTGGCCTGCGCACTGTGCGCGCGCTTCCTTTAGTGTTTCAGCGCATGTAAAAATTTTAACCAGTTGTATAGTTTTTCCCCTTGGAAATGCACTTTTGGTGTTGCAGGTGAACTAATAGGTGTTTTGGAGATGTTGTATTCCTGTAACCATTTGCGTACAATGTTGTGGACGAAATTTTAGTGATAACAGATGGTGAGACTATTAAGTCTTTCAACCTTCGTTTCACCAAGTTGTATAATCAAATTCCCAAACTTATTCGCCCCCAAAACCAAGATGCCTTTATGCATTACTATAATTCTCTACCTTCCCCTTATTGGCATAGGCTTGAAGAAAAATCTATTGATAATATTGGTTCTTCTCTTCATACTTGCCTAGAATATGAAGAACAACTAGAAAGAACAGGTCTCCCCAAGGGGGACTCGGTTAAACAAACGTACATGTCTTCCCTCCTAAAACTTGAATAGGACATGAAAAATCAGATGATAGCATACAAACTAAAGGGAAATGTCCCTTCACTTACTCCTAGGGCATCATCTTCTTCCTCGCCACCTTTTAGGAATACCAATGAAAAATTTTGCGAGGAAAATCACGAAGAAAGTACTTGTGAGGTAAAGAAGAGTGTCAGAGATAAGATCTTTGGAAAAAATCTCAAAACCACCATTGTTGTTCTAGATTGGGAAGAACCGAAAGATGTCATGATCATAAATACTAGGAATAAATCATATGCTTCAAAAGGATCCCCCTTGTACTTCTTCTAGTCCAAGATTATCTTCACAAGCTATCATTTTACAAGCTACCAAAACTACCGAAATTCAAGGAGTTCCCTCCCCTCTTCCCTCTTCCAAATATAACATTCTCAACCAATTGGATAATATCAAGGTTGATGCTACTCTTCTGAACATGGTTGTCATCCATGAACAACAAAAGCTTCTCAAAAATTTTATGGAAGGAAAATCTTCCACCATAGACAATCTCTCTGAAGAGGCTAAAGAATATGATTCTATTGTAAATAAAGTAGGTGCAAATAATTTTGGACGCCCTGTAAAAAACCCTCCATTTTTCATTTCTGTAAAAATTATGGATAAAATAGCCCATTGTTGCCTAATTGATGACAGATAGGGTCCAAGCATAATGTCGAAAATCATCATGGAGGATCTAGGCTTATCATGTACTAATGAAAATTCTAGAAGCATGCTCTCATATAAAATTCTATAGAAGTCGACTATAGGTGAAATGAAAGACATGACTTTGGTTCTATGCGCACATCTTGAAATAAGGAAAACCCTCAACATCCAGGTAATTGACATGCCAATAAGTAACTAATCTATTATTTTAGGAATAGACTAGCAAGCCTTGATAGGTGGATATCTTTCTCTTGACGAAACACACTTATCCCTTCCTCAGAATGGAAAGAATATTATAGTCCTAAGGTAAGGAAGAATCTCACCATACATAGAGAGTATTCCACAGCCTAATGTAAACTATGTCGAGGAAGCCTTAGGAGTGTACTCCATATTTGTGGATGAGGGTGACACTGCCCTAGAACAAATTGACCTGGAGGATGGTATGTGGCACATGCACTTCAATATCTCATGCTCCAACAAAGTTAATGGAGCTAGCATTATCTTATACTCACATGTAGGTAAAATTCACAACTTTTCTTATAGGCTAGAATTTGCTTGCATGAATAACATTACCGAGTTTTAAGCATTATTGCTAGGCATTGAAAATGCTTATAATTTAGGTTGTGGACACCTTACAGTTTTTTGGGACTCTGAACTTGTTGTGAACCTTGTACGTAAAATCTACTCTCCTAGCAATAATTTGATGAAACGATACACCCAAAATGTTTGGATTCTTATCTCTAACTTATTATCATTTAACATCACTCATGTTAAAAGGGAACTTAATTCAATGGCTGACAGGTTAGTTGTATTTGCAACATCTCCTACTCGAAAAATTCTCCCTCAAAGCCCTGATTGTACTTTTCAATCTTTATATCGTCCTCACATTCCTGACAATGTAGAGTCATGGAAGGTCTTCCCTAGTGATGAAGGCATCTTTTCTTTCATACAAAATGAACCATTTAAGCCCAGGGAGATTATATCCATGGAAAACAACAAAATTCTGAAAGGCTTGACTCCTCTCTAAAGTTCATTTTCATTGAGTGATGTAGGAAATAAAGAGACACATAAAGAAGAGAAGTAAAAAAGGAAAGTGGGTGAAACCATTTCCTTGAACACTGGAACCCCTTGTTTCCCCAAGAATGTTAAGATAGGTGCCTAATGTTCTGATGAATAAAAGTTGAAATTCACTGATTTACTTCATGAATTTCAAGATGTTTTTGCTTGGTCATATGAGGATCTTCGTGGTTTTGATCCTTCTCTCATACAACATGCCATTCCTATCAAGGAAGGGATAAAACCAGTTAGGAAAAAATAAAGATCGATTAACATCGCACTTGAAGCGACTATTAGGAAGGAGTTGGAAAAACTTTTGAAAGCTAGTATAATTTTCCCGGTTAAGTATTCTGAGTGGGTTTCAAATTTGGTCCTCATTCGAAAGACAACTGGTTAGATCCGATTGTGCATTGATTTCCACACATTGAATAGAGCGAGCGTAAAAGACCATTTTCCTCTCCCTAATATGGAAATGATTTTGCAATAATTTGCAAGGTCACAAATGATGTCCTTACTTGATGTTTTCTCTGGTTATAATCAGATGGTTTCTCTGGTTATAATCAGATCAAGGTAAAAAGGACCGATAGGTACAAAACCACTTTCACTACACGTTGGGGCACATTTTCTTATGAACGCATGCCTTTTGGCTTATCTAATGCAGGTGCCACTTCCCAAAGAGATATCCAGATATCTTTTGACGATCTGATCGGTAACATTATATAGGTTTATCTTGATGACTTGACTGTGTATTCAAAGAACCGATTGGATCATTTTGGTCATCTTAGAAACGTTCTCATGCAATGCAGAAAGTTCAGTATTTCTTTAAATCCTTCTAAGTATATCTTTGGCATTACCAAGGGAAAGCTCCTTGGACATATTGTTTATGATTCAGGAATAAGCATATATCTTGAAAGGATCGTTGTTATTTGGAACCTTCTTGCCCCTGCTTCCAAAAAGGAGGTTCAAGCTTTTATGGGAATTATCAACTTTGTATGTAGATTTGTTCCTGATTTTTCTTTAATGGTCAAACCAATTCATAATATTCTAAAGCACGATTGCTCCTTTTCTTGGACTGAAGATGTTGAAAATTCTTTTGTAAGGATTAGGAAAGCAATTAGTTCTGCACCGGTTTTGGAAAAACCGGACTTTGAGAAAGATTTTATCATATATACTAATGCCATCGAGGAAGCAGTTTTTGTTATTCTCTTACAACGTGATTACCATAATAACGAAAAACCAGTAGCTTACATGAGTCAAAGATTATCAGATGATGAATTCAATTATTCTTATATCGAAAAACATGCTTTTTCTCTTGCTAAAGCTGTGGAGAAATTTCACCACTTTATTCTAGGAAAGCACACACAGGTAAAAGTCTTTTTTCCTGCTATCAAGATTTTTCTTTCACAGACTTATATTTCAGGGAAGCTTGCACATTGGCTTGCCAAGATCCAGGAGCATGATTTAACCATCATGACTTTGAAAATKATTAAGGGACAAGACGTATCCCTTCACTTATCTCAACATGGTGAAGCAAGTGAAGAAATTGACGAACACAATAATCCTCTTTCAACACTATTTTACATTGAGAGTCAAACCCTTCCTATAGCTAAACATCCCTGGTATAAAATMTGGTGTATTACTTGCAATATCAGAAATTCCCAGATGATTTAGATACTCATCAAAGGAGAAGGATCTATCTTGAATATTTTATATATATTATTTTAGGAGACTTTTTGCTCAGAAGGTCTGTCGATGGCATATTAATTCGATGTGTAAATAATGAGGAAGCACAAAAGTTGTTACAGGAAACTCATGGATCTTCAGATGTTGTTATTCACGTAGGTGGTCACTTTTCTTCTAAAACAACTACTTTTAAAATCATCAGAAAAGGTTATTATTGGCCCTCAATTTTTCGAGATTCTTATAATTTTTCAAGATCTTGTGACAAGTGCCAAAAATTCACTAGGGAAGGACGTCCTTCTGCCATGCCTTTGCAACCTTTCCTCCCTAATTTTCCTTTTTCAAAATGGGGTCTGGACTTTATTGGTCCTATTAATCCTCCATCCTCAGCAGGACAGGTTTTTATCTTGACAGCCACAGATTATTTCACTAAATGGACTGAAGTTGTCCCACTTAAACACTCACAGGATGAACATGTAATTTCTTTCCTTGAAACTAATATTTTCTCTAGATTTGGCATTCCTTTAGAAATTATTACAGACAATGGTCTCGCTTTCATTTTCGCTACGTTGACTCAAGTTTTAGCTAAGTTGGGAGTCAAACATTTCACCTCATCAACTATTACCCTCAAGGAAATGGGCAAGTCGAGTCTACTAATAAAAATTTGGTTAGGATCATAAAGAGGCTCATTGAATATAATCCTCGTCAATGGCACACCCTCCTCACTTACACCCTTTGGGCAGATCGCACTACTACCAAGGTAAGCATAGGTTTCATTCCCTTTCATCTTGTTTATGTTCAAGAAGTTATTTTTCCTACTGAACTGGAACTTTGTTCTCTACGGTTTATGCTACAGATCGAAGAATAAAATTCTTCTAATGTCTCCCAAAGGATAAATGCATTATTAGCGTTAGAGGAATAAAGAATGTTTTCCTTGGAAAACATAAAGAGAGGACAGCAAACCGTGAAGAAATATTTCAACAAAAGCTCAAAAGTTGCCAGGTTTAAAGTAAATGAGAAAGTCTTGCTTTGGGATTCATCCCATGCTCACAGAGGAAGACATTCGAAGTTTCAAAAATTATGGCTGGGTCCTTTTAAAATCGCTTTTTTTTCTGGGCACAAATTCTTATCTTCTAAAAGACTTGGAAGAGCGATTTTTTTCCTATAGTACCAACGGTTCCCACTTGAAGCACTATGTGGAACTGATTTGAAAGATGAACGTTGCATGGAAGTCACTGCTATATTATAGTTTTCAGTTTCACTGTTTTGATTTTCCTTTATTGTTTTTCATTTCCTGGTGTTTCATTTCTGTTGCTTTTGTTTTATTATTTTCCTTTTTGTTTATCAAAAATAAACTTTGGATCAATTTCTCCACAACGATGTTATTTTGTAAGTATTGTTGATCAATAACAATCAAGTTACATAGTTATCATGGTGTCCCCCTTGTAGACATAATTGAAATTTCGTCCTGCTTCCAATATTGTTGTTAGATAGATAATTGGATTTTCATCCCTACTTTATGTTATCTCTTTCTTCCCTCCACCCTGAGATTCAAGAAGATCACACCAGAAATTTTTCTCCTTAAAAACAATAAACACTTTCACTGTGACCAATCGAATGTTAGGCATACAGGAACAAACCCCTCATACGTAACACTTTTCATGAGCTATTCCCAAAGTCCCGAATCATTTTTTTTCCCTTAAACCACCTCACTTCCCCTATTGCATAATCATTATGGTAAATAATTATTTTATCTACGATTCACCTGGTCTGCAAAAACAAACATTATGAGTTCTTAATCTGTTGGAAACAAATTTCCCTGTGGAGTCACCAATTTGTTTACGCTTGAAAGTGAAACGATGAATACTATGCTCACAAATGATTGCCAAGATTTATTATTTATCTATATTAATAATATACTAGTAGGTGGGATCCCCTTGTTTAACTTATGGCACTATGATGGATAAGCAACGCTTATATTTTGGTTGTCTATGTGTTGGTTGGGACACAGTTTTCTACAACTCGTCTACTTCAAATCATGGTTAAAATGTTTATGGTAATATGTGGTGGTTGGGTGATTAAAATATGGAGCTAAATGGTTTGGATGATATCTCATGAAATATGATTATGCTCCCCTTTTGAATGAAAGAATTGTACTGCAATTTTAATTTTCGAAGTTGTGTATTGTTCATGGTAAAAGTTTGGGTGATCTCTACCCTTTCTACTATGGTTATGTGCATTGTTTGAGTTGCATATTTGGTTGTTTTCCTAGAAAGTTGTCATTTGAATAAATTTGATATTGGCAAGGGGTGGCGCACTTTGGACTATCGTGCACTTTGCAAAAGTAATATGGAAAGTGAATATTTGGTTGTATAATGGTTTTAAATGTAATGTTATGGTGAGTTGCCTAGTGGACTTGGATTGTAATAAAAATTTAATGAGGATTTGAAGGGAGAAGCAACATGCAGTAAATGCAGCGACGTGCAGTAAATGCACGTCACTCAAAATCCCCTCAAGCTCGTCACCCTAGTCATTCTTGCATTTTTATCTCTGGTAGTTTTTGTTGCTACACCTTGCCCAGTCGTGGAGGAAGTATACAGTCTTGAGTTTTATCCTCGTGCAATATTTTACAACTATGGGTTTTCTTACTTTTCCATCCATGAGAGTTACTCTGCCCTTGAATGAAATTTTGGCTCTGGTTGCTCGTGGTCTATGTGATTCTCAAGCTATTATGTTGTGTTGGAACTATGTTTATGGTCGCATATTTGGTTTCCTGTGGTGGTTATTCTGAGACTATTAGCATTAAAAGGTTGGTCATGAGTCCTTGTTGTGTGTAATTATTCACTAAAATGGTTGGGTAAATATTGCAGTGGAGCCTGCTTTGTCATGGTTCTTTTTTCGGGTTTGGACTCTCTGTTGAAATTGGTTATCGCAATTTGCCTAAACTCTAGACTTTGCGAATACTCCACCTATAAATTGACATTACTGGTCTTTTTGGCTAGTATACCCATGCCATGTTTCGACCCTATGGGTTTTTATGTGAACTATAATGAAATATTAGAACATTTTGTACCTTGTCTTGGAAAAAACCTCAATTGTTGGCTTGCTTGTTATAACCTCACTGTCATTGTTTCCTGGTAAATGTTATACAATATGAGAACATTGCTACCCATATTTTGATGAGAGAACTATTCGTGCTTTTTCGTTGTGCATGGGTTTTTATTTGGTTGCTCATTATGCACTGTTGAAAAAAGGGTTGGCTTCACTTGTTTGTTTTGGAAGTTCCAGTCTATTGTTTGAATCCCATGCAGTCGAGAGAAATGTTGCATATTATTTTTTCTGTGATTGATTATGATAAGGCACTTATGGAATGAGTTGTCTGTGCCATTCAACTTCCAAACTCTTTGGTCGAACTTCCTCGTTGTCTCAAACACTTACTATCTTGAACCCTAAACATTACATTGAAAGCGTATTTACTCCAGTTTGAAATTGATGGGAGCATTGTGCTTGCTCAGTTACTTGGGCATGATTTTGTTTGGTCCCTTGCTTGGTAATTCTGGAAAGAAATTTGTACCCACCTATTCATTTGAATCTTTTGTTCCAAATAACGAATGTTATTTTTGGTTCAACCATTATGTTGTTTGTTAAAAAGGGGGCACCTGTGTTCGAAATGATTGAGGCTCGAATAGACTGATAATGTCCAGAACAAATTGCATTGAACAGTGGTTAAATAAATGATGGATATGAGTTGTTTGTAAACATTGCACGTGTCCCTGTTGGATTTAAAGGGATTATTACTGGAGTTGATGTTATGGTCATGGCTCAAAGGCTATTGTTGTATGCTTATAGCGGTTATGATGTTGTTCATCATGATTGTTACATAATGATAATGTGGGTACAATGGTTACTATGATTAAATAATTTTGGGCATATAGATTATTGTGTACAATAATTTGAAAGCCAGCAAGAAAAATTGTCAAAGAAGACACTAGTTTGGATTATTGTTTTGGAAAAGGAACGCTTGTTAAACTTTGAAATTATGGCAAATATATGTTTTGATTCCATTTAAGGTAGCATTTTTTGATTTGTTTCACTTGAATAGTATCCATATTGATTCCCTATCATTCTACCATTTTTCGCTAATTACATTCCCTTCACAATCCCGATTTCACTTATCGCATCCATGTTCTGTGATATAAATTTAAAAAGAAAAGTTTGTGTGGAAGTGATAAAAAGGATAACATAGCAAGGGTAAGTGACTGATATTTTGATATTTTTATACACAGTTAAATTTTTTGGTCAATTGTTGAACAATATTCGTATATGCATTCCCTATCATTCTACCATTTTTCGCTAACTACACTCCCTCCATATTTCCCATGAACCCTATCACTCCGTATTCACATGGAAATTAATGAATGGTTTGTCATGGATGGATTGACATGTATCTTGTGTCAATTTTTGAGCCAAATTTTGATTCATGTAAGCAAAGTGTCATGTATGATTTATTAAGAGCTTCATTACTGAGAAATTTTTTATAACAAGATGAGATTTTTCAGTAGAGTCAACAATGGTCGAAATAACATAGCCAAAGGAAATTGGAATTGAGGCCATAGGAGGCCTAGATTTTCTATCCATTTTGACGTTGACCCTTAAGAATTGAACCAGTTGTTCTAGGTTGGGTTCTTTAATTGGTTTGGCCATGGAATAATTCACCCTTGACCAGAAAGATCCCCTTTCCAACCTCCTCAGAATATCCCCAGCATTCTCATTCCTCCACATGTGTCTTTGCAGCCTAAAGTCCTCGTAAATGATGGTTGTCAAGAGATCGTCAACCATCCTGTCTCTCACCATCATGGTTGGCCCACTATTTCATTACCTTTACCACCACTTGTTAATCCCAATATCCATATCTCCTATGTTGTTTCTCCAGTTCAGTCTTCACATGCCAGTAAGAGATTGAAAATTGATATTCCCCAACATGTGCAAGACAAGGGAAAAATAGTTGCCTCCCCTTCTTCTCCCGCCACTGATTCCTATAAATTTTTGTCTTACCACATTCATTTAAAGGATGAGTGCTCCCATGTGATCAGCGAGATACAGCCCCAAAGGTCCAATCAACCACGAGCTACTTCAGAAAAGTCTAAGGGAAACATTAGTGAAAAAAATAAAATTGCCTCACAAAGTGGAAAATATGGTTTTAAAACTATGTTTTATATGATTGCAATTGATGAGAACATTTCTTAATGGTTTTCAGCATTTTTGGACAACAAGCTTTGTTTTTTATATTTTGTGGATAATGTGGATATTGTGGATATATATATTCTTTTTTGGATATGACATAAATCATTTTTTATATTTAAATATCCAGTTTGGCATATGGTCAAAATTATTATTGTAAGGTCTCTTCCAACAGAGCCTTATAAAACATAAGTTAAATTAGAGAAATGCTATCCTAACTTCTCTACAATTCATTATTCATCATATAACCATGTTCAGCAGAATTAAAATTTATGGGCAGCATGATATTAAACCACATATTCAGCATAATTGTTATGAACAATATATAAATAATGAACAACAACATAACAAAATAGTATAATAATGATGATAATAAAACATATCTACCTCAACCTGATGTTGTTCGGTTGATGTTGTTCTGAAACTCTTCCCAAAGCTCTGCCCAAAACTGACTAACCTCCCAGCTAGCTAGGAACAACCTATATGACTCCCTAGATCCAGGATTCCTTACGGTTTCTTGGCCCCCGAGCCCAAAATTCCTAGCAACAGGTGCCCCCTATGAAAGTCCTCAAGCAAGCTCCTCAAACAAGCTGCCAGTAAAACCAGAAATACAAATGCAGTCCCAAAACTATTTTTCCCTCCACCTTCTCCCTCTATCTTTCAAAAATTCTCTAACCAAAATAAAAATGAGAGATCCTCTTCCAAGTGCTCCCCTCCTCTCTTATCCTCCTCTCTGAATTCCCCCTCATTAATCCCCCTACAACCCTATCATCCCATTAATTCCCCAACAACCTTATCCCCCCATTAATTACTTCACCCACTTTTAATAATAAAATAATAAAAAGACTCATTTACTATATTTTAATAATTAATTAAATTCAAATTTAAAAATTAGGATAAAAATTAATCAATTTGGGTTGTTACAATTATCTTTTTTGTGTTATATTTCATGATTTAAAAGGAAGAAATGACAGGAGTCACAAGGGGTCCCACCTACCTAGTTATTATTAATTAAGACCCTTAACTATATTATTATTATTTATTTCTCCCAAACTAATTAGTTAAGTTAAATCAACATAACTAAAGAAAGTAGTTGAACTACTTCAACTTATTTGGAAAGAATAAAAGTTGAATGAGAAGAAGAAACAATGGAGAATAGAAGGAGAAAGAAAGATTAATATTTTTTCTTTAGTTACATGAGATATTTTCAGTTTTCATTCATTTCCGAGTTTATTCAAAACCAAATTCTCATCTTCATAGCAGGGTCTTATTGTAGAGAGTAAGGTTCAAGACTGAACCACACTTTTCAGACGCTTGTTTTAGAGGTGTTGATCCATCCTTGATAGTCTATGTATTCATTTTTGTTTGTGAATTAAGTTTCATGGCTAATAAAGGATATCTTGCATAGTCAAATTGGCAGTAGTTTGTGGAAAGTTGATCCAAATTATTAATTTCATTTTTACTTTACTGTCAGAGTCTTTTTGTATGGTGTTCATCAAGGATCTCTAAATCAGACTTTGTTCCATGCCCTCACAGTGGTTTTGTAAAGAGAAAAACATTTTTGATATATTAGAGTGAAATAAAATCAGATTGATATTATGTCTGATATATGTGTATTTGGAACTCGGATACTTTTCACTTTTGATCTCCATGTTTACTTTATCACAAAATCTGTGTACATTCCATAAGTTTTTTTTAATTTTATTTCACATCATATTTAAACTATAAATCAGCCTTACTCCTTGTAATTAATACTTGCGGATTGAGAGAATATTTTGAGGCTATAAACCCCCGGGTGAAATTTCCAACTATCTTGTCCTAGCCAGGCAAGATCTGAAAATAATTGAGTAATACAATTCATACATTTTCCTCAACATGGTTCTTTCTCTCAGCAACACCATTTTGTTGTGGTGTATATGGAACAATGTGTTGCATTTGGATGCCCTACGTAGTGTAGTAACTTGTAAAATTATTGTTCACATATCCACCTCCATTATCTATTCTTAATCTTTGAATTTGATGTCCAGATTGTTTTTCTACAAGAGCCTTGTAGGCTAGAAACTTGTCAAAAACATTTCTCTTAAGTTTGAAGAAGTAAAACCAAGTACGTATGGAAAAGTCATCAATGAAAGTTAAGAAATACTTGCACCCAGAAAAAGAAGGAGAAGAAAGTGGACCACACAAGTCACTGTGAATAAGTTGCAAAGGGCCTGAGGCATGCCAAAAGGTATGTTTTTCAAAACTATCTTGATGATGTTTGTTGAGAACACACCTAGCACAAACAACATCTCTGCATGAACAAGAGGAATACTAGTCACCATCTGTTGATTACATAGTTGTTGCAATGAGCGATAGTTTAGATGACCAAACCACTCATGCTAAAGTTTGCTCAAGTCATTGCTATGAGAAACAAAAAATAATGGAAAAGATGATGAGCCAAATGATATGGCCATTATCTACATCATTGAAATGACCATTATCTACCTGAACTATTCTAGATCCTACAACACTAAGAGATATATCATCACCAACATATATTTTCTTGGTGTTACATTCATTTAGAGTGGAAAATATGGCTTCCTCCTTATCCATATGATAAGATGCTCCATATTCAATAATTCGCTCATCAGAAGAAGAGTAGAAGTTGCATTGAAGGATAAACCAAAAGAAGAAAGTGCATGTCCATGAGAATATGAAGAGGTAGTAGAATCAATACTTGTGTTGTGTTTCTTCATCATTGTTTCTAAAGCTGCCATCTTCTTGAAATATTTGGACTCATCATGACCATCTTTCCCACAAATTTGTAGCAATGTCTGTCAGTCTTCTTATTTTTAGATTTTTCTCCTTTGTCACCATTAGGAGCTGAAGTTGTCTGAGTGGGTTTGGGACCCTTGTTTTGCTTGTTGTTGTGGCAAGGATGTTGCTTCTTGGGATTCTTTGGTTTATCTTTTTGTTGGGATACTAAGGCTTTGTTGGAGTTACCTACAGTGTTGATCATGTTGATGATTGTAGCATCATGTGAAATTCTCCAGGTCATTCTCCTCTGGACTGAGTTGAGTCGATCTATGAGAGGGCCCATGTGATGGGTGTGTCATTATCCTTTGGACTGAGTTGAGACTATGTGTTCCCATGTTTTCGGTGTGCCCATGTGATGGGTGTGCATCAGACTCTGGACTGAGTTGTTATGACGTGTGGTCTCTTGTGCACTCCTCTGGACTGAGTTGAGGTGACTTGAGATGATCTCATGCCTTGTACTCCTATGGACTGAGTTGATTCAACTTGATATGGTCTCCTTCCTTGTACTCCTATGGACTTAGTTCAGTCGGCTTGAGATGGTACTCCAGATGGTACTCATGTGGACTCAGTTGAGTGATGTGTTGAGTATGATGTCCTTGTGGTTTCACACAGGTGGGCGTGTCCCTAGTGTTGAGCACTAGTGGACGTGTGAGATCCTTTCTATATTGTATGAGAGTAA
This sequence comes from Picea engelmannii, assembly GCA_009831015.1. Classification (NCBI taxonomy): domain Eukaryota; kingdom Viridiplantae; phylum Streptophyta; class Pinopsida; order Pinales; family Pinaceae; genus Picea; species Picea engelmannii. Next base: position 127,249 of record ML795363.1, read on the forward strand.
TATTTACATGTAACCCTAATTTGTGATGTAAAGGGTACAATTTGGCCCCACCATATGTAAGATAATTAAAATTGTGTAATTATTAATTATATTATTAAGTTGTACAATTCGTCCCTATTGTGCCAATAGACACATCATTTGATGTGATAGGTTTTGTATAAATAAAGAGTGAATCCCCATTGTGGATCACATACAATTGTAATCTCATGATTTCATAAGTTGAGGTCTGAAATTATGAGGACTGCAGCTCACACCTTTCTAAGACCTATTTTTCTCAGTCATAGCAACACCCTATTGTGTGCTAGGTTTGGTGGTGGAATGGTGGATCTTCTCTTGGAAATATAGCAAAGGATTGTTGGGTTTTTCCCTTGATTGAGAAGGGTTTCCCAGGATACTTCTTGTGTTCTTGTGCATGGTTATTCTTCTTGTGATCTTGGTTTACTATAGCTATTATTATTTTGTTGCAGTGGTTATGGTTGTAGCTTATGCTAAACAGAAATAAAATTAAAATGCATGAGATAAACATCAAAATTGAACATGGTATCAGAGAGTTCTTAAAGATGACTACTGCACAGTCAATGAAGGCAAGCCGTGGAGAGTGAGGGATGTTAAACCTATGTTGTAGGTGTAAAGGAAGGACCAAACCCTCTCTTAAACTTTATGGTGAAGGTTAAGGCTGGTTGCGGGAATCTAAGGTTGTTGCATCCTAGAAGAAGCCCTAAAACAATAGACTTAAACTTCTAGGATTGTCATATCTAGGAGTCTTAAACATAGACCTAACAACAGCAAGGATAAGGAAACTTTTCTGGGCATATTCCAATGATTTTTATGGCAGTTTCTTTGGTGAATCTGAAACATCGTTTTTATGGTAAAATTGTGGCAAGGATAAGTGCAGATCTAAGGGCATATCTAAGGTTGTCTGAGGCAGATACAAGGGTGAAATCCGGTAGAAAATTAAAGAGATCTAAGGCTTGTCCTATAGTAGAGATTAAGGCTGATATGAGGGAGGCATTAAGGAAAAAATATCTAACGCTAAAAGAAAAAATTTTGAGGTAATTGCAAATAGCCTTAAAGGAAAATCTGAAGTGTATTCAAAAAAGAATTCTTGGAGGATATGAGGCTATGACAAAGGGAATAATTGAGGTGTAGATCCGAAGTGAACCTGAGGCAACAAAGAAAATTCTGAAGTTGATCTAAAGACTGAATTTGTGACAGAACTTTATGAAAAATATAAGGCAACATTGAGTGGATCTAAGGTCATTTCTTATAACAGTTCTTGTGACAAAGTTTGGGCATGTTCTAAGGAAATTTTTTAACAAGTGTTAAGGCAGATTTTAGGTCTGTTCTAAGGCCTATTCTATGGCAGAATTAAGGCCATCTTTTAGAGAAAATTTCAGAAGTCAAGGAATTCTCCTCTTGGCACAAAATTCCAAAATTCAAGGGCTTCCTTTCGGGAGTAATCTTGGCAAGTTCCAGACCTGGCACTTCATGCAAAAATTAAAGGTGAAGTTTGGAGCCATATTGTGTATACCCAAGGCAAAGATTAAAGAGCAGCTAGACCAAACTCGAGATTCATCCCAAGCACAAGTTTAATATCTTTCTACAGGAAGTATGTCTAAATCTAAGTTTGAAGACATTCTCGTTTTGAGGTAAATCACTGAAAATTTGTTTCAAGAGTGATCCTTGGTGTGACTTTTTAGTGTGGGCTACAAGTACATATTATTCAAGCTCTAATGAGGAGACTAGACTTGCATCTAGTGATGTGCAAGGTTTCAATCCCTTGTCACTATGCGAGAAGAGAGGAAAGAAAATTTAGCCACCTCAAAAGAAGTCAAGGAATGCAAGCAAGAATGACGAGGAGTTCTTCTCTAATTCATCTTTCTCAGAAGGACCGAAAGAAATATTGAACATGATTGCAGACTAAGTTAAAGTTTCATAATAATTTCCTTAATTGATTTCATCATTACTCTGTAGTAGTTTGATTTTGATAATGAAGGGTATTATCCCTGGTGTGGGAGCCCTCATGACTTGGACCATGATCCCTAGTACGGGAGTCCAATCTTTGGGTTGGTTTCTATCCCTTCAGGAGAACATCTTGGTTATTATTCTAATACAGGAAGCCATTTTGGTTGTTATCCCTTCGAGAGGCCATCTTGGTTATTATCCTAGTACATGAGGCCATGTTGGTCGTTATCCCTATGGGAGGCCATATTTCTTATTTCATTATTGAAGGGCTATTATCCCTGGTGCGGGAGCCCATTTGTGTTGGTTGGTTATTATCCTAGTACAGGAGGCCATTTTTATTGTTATCCCTATAGGATCTCATCTTGGTTATTATCCTAGTACGGGAGGCTAGCATAATATTGTAGAAACAGTAGAGGACCTGTGAAGACATGGGATGTCTCCAGGTTAGCAACGTAGGAAAAGGAAGATGTTCATCCTTCTAAATTCAAAGGGAGTCACTTAACTAAGAGGGAGTAAAACTATTTGAGAAGAAATAAGAGACAATACCTTCTAACCTTCAATAGTTCAAAGGGAGACCATTACTGATCCAATTGATCACGTAGCTCCAGCTGATGATTCTCAGAGACATTGGCAGTAGCCCAGGAGAATCCTACATGGGCTCGACGGACTCTATTGGAGGCAGAGGGACATGCATCTCCTCATGATACACTCCAAGAGAGAATGAGACCACAAACATTTTCAATCTATGTTCCATCTATGAGCCACATCATTGATACTAAACCTTTTTGTCATGGAGAAGCAACAGAACAATAGTTTTTGCAAAATACCATGACTGAAGAGTATCAGTCCATCATGAAGAATGATGTGTAGGATATTTTTCTGAGACTAGAAGGGAAGTTTGTGGTGACTTCCAAGTGGATATATAAGGTCTAGATCGAGAAACCAAGTGGATTCGTGACACATGAGAAGGAGTCTCATGTATACAGGTTGAAGAAAGTCATGTATGGACTAATGCAATCACCTCATGCTTGGTATGATATACTTAATGAGTTTGGGCTTCAGCAAGAGTGTTGTTGATCCAAATCTATACTACAACATTGTTGGTGATGAGTGCCTAATTTTTCATCCTATATGTTTCAGAAATCCTTACTGTTGAATGAAAATGTGCATTGGCTTCTGAATTTGAGATGAAGGAATTTGGTATGTTGCACTACTTCTTGGACTAGAATTATGGTAGAGGACTGATGAGATTTTCTTGAGTCAAGGAAAATATACAGTAGAGATATTCAGGATGATGGACTGCAAATCCATTCCTACACCGATGGTGATGAACTTGAAGAATATGAACGATGATTCTTCTGATTTAGGGGATATTGATCCACATATTTACAGACAGCTAATAGGACCATTTATGTATCTGGTTAACACTAGACCTAATATATGCTATGCATTGAGTGTACTCATTCAGTTTATGAGTCAGTCGAGACAAACACACTAGATAGCAGCAAAGCATGTGTTAAAATATCTACGAGGCACAATTGGTTATGGCATGAGATATGCCTCCGATGTAGACATGAGATTGCAGGGATATGTCGATACATATTGGGTGGGGATCATAGTGGACTGAAAGAGCACATCCGATTGATGTCTTAATTTGTGATATACCATGGTTTCGTAGTGCATAAGGAAACAAAATTTTGTGGCTTTAAGTACCGCACAAGCATAATACATTGCATTATGTGTGGCAGTCCGCGAAGTAATGAGGCTTCGCAAGATCCTTGCATACCTATTTGGATATGAGATGGATTCCACCATTATCCATTGCAATAACCAAAGTTGTGTGAAGCTCTCTGAGAATCTTGTGTTTAACAATAAATCGAAACACATTGAGACATGGTGCAGAGGAAGGAAGTACATGTGCAGTACCTTTCTACACATGAGCAGGTTTCAGATGTCTTCACCAGACCACATGCCAGGACAAAGTTCGAGTACTTTCGTGAGAGACTTGGCCTAGTGGAGAATTCCTCCCTATCTGAGAGGGAGTGTTGATGATTGCAGCGTCATATGACATTCTCCAGGTCGTTCTCTTCTGGACTGAGTTGATTCGATCTATGAGAGGGCCCATGTGATGGTGTGTCGTTCTCCTCTGGAATGAGTTGAGACAATGTGTGCCCATGTGTTGGGTGTGTCCATGTGATGGGTGTGCGTCAGACTCTGGACTATTTTTTTATGATGTGTGGTCTCTTGTCTACTCCTATGGACTAAGTTGAGATGACTTGAGATGGTCTCCTGTCTTGTACTCCTCTGGACCGAGTTGAGTCGGATTGATATGGTCTCTTGTCTTGTAATCCTATGGACTTAGTTGAGTCATCTTGAGATGGTACTCCAGATGGTACTCCTGTGGACTCAGTTGAGTGATCTGTTGAGTTTGATGTCCCTGTGGTTGAGCACAGGTGGACGTGTCGCTAGTGGCTGAGAACTAGTGGACATGTGAGACCCTCACTATATTGTCTGAGAGTAATATTTTCTTGTAACCCTAACTTGTGATGTAAAGGGTAAAATTCGGCCCCACAATATGTAAGATAATTAATATTTTTTAATTATTAATTATATTATTAAGTTGTATAGGTCGGCCTTGTTATCCCCTATCCTAGGGATAACCAAGGATATTATGTCTCGAGGCCCACAGGTCCTAGACATGGAGTATCGAGATCCGGACTACTTGAGCTTGGCCCTGGAGGGCCCATATTTTCTTCATTGCATCCCATCCATCAGCCCCTGCAACATCCATCCCACCAGCTTGGTCTTGAAGTAGTATTGGGTCTTTCTCCATGAGGTAATGAGTCTAGGTATCATGGTATGTGTCACTCTCATTTTCGAAGCATTTGAATATGTTGCACTAAACTCTCCTTTATTTCATAACGTTTTCTTGGAAATTATGCTCTTTAACTTGTTCATACATGGGGGGGTGAAAAAATTCCCTAATATGTTGGTTCCCTTTAGGATGAGTTGCCACTGGGTGGGTCTATGAAACTTCATCGTCCATTCCTTCCATACTTACCCTTTTTCATCATTGTCCCTCTCATCTTCCCCTACCTTGGTTCGGGCATTGGGTTTGTCACACCAGGAAGGGATGTACCTTACCATGTGGGAAGAAGGAGATAAAGGCCTAGAGGGTAAAAGTAGCTGGCGAGAGTTAAAAGCCAAAGTAAAACCTTTGAGAAACTTTGCACAAAGATTCCCTAGAAATAAACAAAAGGCTTCTTAGTAAGAAAAGGGGACATGTAAGATAAAATAAAACTCAAGGTCTAGTTGGTGGATGGGAGGTCTCATCATGAATAGACCTATTAGGTCCATGGGCATGTAGCGGTATGACACTACCATCTATCTGGTCACCAAAATAGGGTAGTGGATCTTGGTGGCATAGCCAAGAGAAAGGGGGTATCATCACGATCCAACCTTTTCATTTCCGTGAAGTGCTTGTGGGTAACGTTGTCACCACTAGTCACCACACCAGGACACTGTCCCCCAGCTATTCTCTTGAAAATAAAAGGAAATAGGAAAAATAATAAAAGGAATTGAATGGGATAGGAAACAATGGCATCCATGACAAGGTGCATCTCTCCCTCTACAGAGGCACCCATAGGAAATATCTACATTTCCATGTTATCACTGCACCATTTTCCCAACCATTCCCCCTGCACCACTTCACGCACTTACATGACCTAGATTTGTCTTCACCTGGGAAACACCCCAAACTTGAGGAGGATTATGCCAACAGGAGATCTTGAGACCCTCTCCAAACCTAACTTGTTAAACTGCATAACGTCTGTGAGCATCTGTCTAGGTAAAGGGGGGTTTGATGCACATGTTTGGGTAATTTTATTATTGGATGTGATTAACATTGCTATGATACATGTGACTTATGATCACATGGAGGGCGTACTTGTTCTTGTTGCAGGACCATGCTTGGTGGAAAGGTACATATGGGGAGATGATTAGCTTAGATCTCCATGGGGATGAAAGCTCAGCAGATGGATGTTGTGACCCAAACCAAGGGAAGAGAGACACCAGAGGATGGCACCAGGAAGAAAGAAGGATGTTTTCCATGAGACACTCTGGCAGGCATAGAAATAGGGGGTTCTTTCCCTTCCACCATGACATTGGCCCTTGAAGGCCCCTGGCATCATCATGTTGACCCTTGACGTCATCCAGTTAGGGTTTGGCATTTATGAGGACGGTTTGGTGTTAGTTGGGATGTGTGGAAGCATTTGAAGCCTCTAGAGGACAAGCATTTTGCATTTGAGGCCTAACATTCCATTTTGGGGGTCTAATGTCACCCTAGAAGGGCATGATGTCATCTCTAAAAGTGAAATTAAGGTTTTAATTATTGAATTTATGTAAAAAAATGGATTTTTGATGTAATTTGGCCATGTCGACCTTTTATGACCTAAAAAATAATTAAAGGTCATTGATATTGTATAAATAAGAAATAAAACTCTCATACTTTTTCATGATTCACTCATCACACAAGTGGTGGTCTGAAATTCGGCCTTCTTTAAGGTTTATTAGTTGAAATCTAGTGGTGCGCACTTCTTGGAGGAGGCATTTCTTGGTGTATTTTGGAAAATTTTCATGCGGAGGATCTTCAACTAGTGTTTATGCTTGATTATTCTTGGTGAAGTAAGTGGAAAATATGCATTTCTTTATTGTGAATGAATTCTTATGGTTAACTTACTTGTTTCATGTCTAAGATTATGAAATTGTTTGCTTGAAACCCTAGGAGAAAGACATATGTTACTATATTTTTCTCTATAGTCTTCCACTTGTTAAAATTTCTTGAAAGACACCTATCTTGAAGTAGATACTAGAGACCTACCCTTGTAGCACTCTAGTAAGCCTACCTCCTTTCCCATTGCATATTTTATTACAATTTTTTCAAGGAAAAGAGAAATCACTAGGGCCTGACCTTTGTTACTTTCTAGCAATTATCTCTAGGAGTTAGATTTTTGAGGCCTTGGGATACCAACACCTTTCTCATCCTCTCCATCCCTTTGACATAAAATTATTATTGTTATTTTTCCTATAAGATTTTTTGCTACCATCATTGACTCCATTACCCTAGAAATGCACTAGTCTACCATTTTTTCAAGTGTTGATTGATCAAACAAACACTCAAACCTTTATCCTTGAAGCTTTTACTAACATTTTCTAACCCTAAACTAGACTAACTCCTTAGATAACTTTTTGTTGTTGAAAAAAATTGCTACATCCATACTAATTCAAGACAAATTACCACAATCACCTACATAACTCACACTTACATCATCCAAAAATCACTTGTGACAATTGCCAGTCAATCTACTAAATAAGTGTTGAGTTTGCATGGTGTTTTCTTGCACTTTTGACCACTAGAATTTGTTGTTGTTGCAAAATATTGCTATAGCCATCTAATTGTAGCAAAATCTCTGCAAAAGTGACCTATTTTGCTAGCTAGACATTGCCAAACTTGCTTGTGACAAGATTTTATCATTCAACTAAGTTAAATCTATTTCTTCTTGTTATTTTCAAGCACTTTCAAGGCATAATTCTTGTGGTTGTTATAAAATATTATTGTTGTTATAAATTGTTGCATTGCTTCAAATTCATATCAGCTAGCTTACTTTTTGAAGTTTAATTGTCTTATGAAGCACTAACATCATTTTGGTACTTGAAAAGTGCCCATTTTTGCCTTGTTGTCTTATTCTGGGCAGGTACACAATATTATTTATTTGCTTCATCTCTACAAGACATAAAGAATCCTTTGATTTGAGTGATCTATGAGAGGGGAAGGGTTTCCTTGTGATTAATTTCCTTAGCCTTCTCAAACCCTCAGGTCACCGGGGACGTCTCCCCTAGGGTAGTCTTGACATACTCCTAAATAGAAAGGGATCTCCTATTAAGGTGGCGGTGATAGCTTATTCCCAGTTACCCCAATTTTGTACCCACTTTCCTTGGGATTTTGGGAAAGTACAAATTGTGCAATAACAGGCCCTATTGTGCCAATAGACACATCATTTGATGTGATAAGTTTTGTATAAATAAAGAGTGAATACCCATTGTGGATCACACACACTTGTCATCTCATGATTTCAGAATTTGAGGTATAAATTATGAGGACTCCAGATCGCACTTTTCTAAGAGCTAGTTTTCTCAGTCATAGAAACACCCTATTGTATGCTAGGTTTGGTGGTAGAATGGTGAATCTTCTCTTGCCAGTATAGAAAAGTATTGTTGGCCCGTAGGGATGATTTTAAGGATGGAAATTTATTTTAAAATGTAGAAACCTTGGTGAATATTAATAATCATTCATATGAAAACTATAAATGTTTGACGATATTTTTGTAAAAATATTCAAATTTCTAAGCATTTTATATAATTTGTATCAAATTTTGGCGATTTTTAAGGTAAAACGATTTTATCCTATAGAATTTGGGCGAATCATTTTTAGAATAGCGAATCTGTTTTTGGGAAAAACCGTGGAAAATTAGCCCATGAGCGAAATTTAGCCCCTAAAATCATGCCTATGCTAGGTTTTTCCCTTGATTGAGAAGGGTTTTCCCAGGATACTTCTTGTGTTCTTGTGCATGGTTATTCTTCTTGTGATCTTGGTTTATTGTAGCTATTATTATGTTGTTGCAGTGGTTATGGCTCTAGCTTATGCTAAATAGAAATAAAATTAAAATGCATGAGATAACCATCAAAACTGAACAGAGCACTCCAAGTTGTACAAGTTTATCTTGCTTTCTAATCAAAGCATCACAAAAGGACTCAAGAGTGGGTTTTTGATAATCTTTCCCTAGAGCCTCTCTTATGGCATAAAAGGTAGATATAAACACAAAATATGCACTACCTAGCTTAGAAAGAATAATATAGATGCAACACTCTTCCTCCAGCTTTATGTTACACTCTTCACATAAAATTCTAAGTGTTTTAAACTTAGATAGATAATCTTCAATGCAAGAAAAACCATTTCAACTTAAAGTCAACATCCGATTTTCTAACTGATGTGATCGAATAATATTGTGTTTACCAAACACAGATTCAAGTTTTTCCCAAGCTTCATCGAGGTCATCAATTTCTTGAAGGTGGAACCTTAAATTAGGAGAGATGGACATTTTGATTAGTCTATGTGCTTCATCATTCCTATAGCCCATTTGACTTTATTTTCATTATCAACAGGTTCTTTTTCCTTTCCCAAGGTAATCTGGTGCAGGCTTTTACTTCTTAATAAATCCTCCATATAGGATTTCCATTGGAATTACTTGGTGTTGGTAAGAAAAAGATCACTGGAAGAAGCCATATTAAATATGCAGATAATGTGGATTTAAAAACTGAAACCGATGATCTGGATGGAAAGATCTCAAAAAATTAGGCGGTTTTAAAAAACAATGGCACTAAAAACAAACTTCAGATGTGAAATTTATTTCTTTAAAAAAAAAACATAAACGGTAACCAAAGAGCCATGTGAAAAGTAAAAGTTTATCCACGCGGTGATACCCCTCCAAATAACCTCACTTTTACAAATAAGTTTCTTTATGAAGTGACCCACTTTTATAAAAAGAAGCGAGGATCACTTTTACAATGAAGTTACTTTATAAAAGAAAGTTGCATRCAAAATAAATAACTTTAAAATAAAATATTAAAACTACTTATAGTGATTCACTTTTATACTTGAAATGAATTACACTTTACAACGAATGCATGAACTTTTTCAAAAAAAAGACTTGAACTCAAAATCTCTTACTTAATAGGGAAACTCTTAACCAAGTGAGCTAGAAAAACACATTGTATTGTTTAGAAGGAGGTTTGTTGTTGTTGTTGTTGAAGATGACATTGGAAAGCGTGCTAAAAAAATCATTTCACACAAGAACAAAATTTTGATTCTCGATGACAACATGGGTTAGATTTTGGTTAGCTTACCCAAAAAATGCACATTTTCCTATCTGTTTATGATTTTCTAAGATCGCATAGGGCATGGGGAAAAGAGAATATGCAGATATAAAAGAGTAGAAACCCAGAAAAAAACAATATAAAACCGAAATAATACTCTGCAAAAATTTAAAAAGGGTGTATTCAAGCTTTATACCTCCGGATTTGATTGAAATTGTCGCATCTTGAGTAAACAGAAACCTTTTCGAGTGAAAAGAAAAATGTTCATGAATGAAATGAGCGCTCTGGATGAAATGAGATGGTCCTCTCAGCCCATAAATGTACGAAAATGGAAGAAACTAGAGATGAGGAGCGGGTATTCAAATAGGCTATGATACCATGTTCGAAAACACATGTATTCCAACAGAGGAAGAACACCTTCAGTAACCACTCACACAACCATTTCAAATATCAACACACCGATGTTTTTATTTGGTAAAACCCCTACAGGGAAACATCCACGACCCCAGTCAGTGCCACTAGTTGGAGCAGTTTATTAATGCAAAAGAAAAAAATTATAGAGATATTTTACAAGAGAGTTTCTCACAATCGATCATCGGAAAATGACCCTCCATGCTCTTTAAATAGAGATCACATACCAATTGGGTGTTAATCCATAGATCAATGTAGCTGTTAATATCAAGGATAATATGAACCGTCGAATCACTCTATGTCGAGAACATATCATGATCGTCGGATTTCCTAACTACAAATGCATACTAATGCATACTAAAGAAACACACTAAGAAACGTACTTTTACCTAACAAAACATTAGACCAATTAGATCTTAACTAACTACTAAGTGTCTAAATATCCTAATAGGGTTTTCCTAATGGAGGTCTTGGTAGTTATGCGGTCTGCCCATAAGGCATACTTAATTTTGCTATCCCAACTTTTCTTGTTTTCCCAATAATTTTCTTCACAATATTCATGATGTTTTTGTTGATGGATTCCACTAATCCATTTCCTTGATGATAACAATTTGAGGAGGGCGATAAGACAATCCCATACTTAAAAAAAAACTCATTGAGCGCCATTAAGATAAAATCTTTGGTGTTATTTGTGGTTATTTTTGCAGGAACACCGAATCTGGTGATAAAATTTTCCTCTAGGAACTTCATCACAACCTATTTTGTTTCTTTCTTTGTTGGGATAGATTCCACCCATCTGGTGAAGTAGTCAGTGGATATCAAAACCCATCGATAACCATTACTAGAGTTTTCCTTGAACTCACTAGTGAAATCCAATCCCCATTGTTGAAATGGTGCTTCTATGATGACTAGCTTAAGGGGAAAAGTAGGGAGGTGTTGCTTACCGACAAAGAATTAACACAGTTGAAAGCATATGATGTATCGATGCATTTCAGAGAAAATAATGGGAGAATAATATCCTTCCCTCAAAATCTTATGGACACTAGTGTGAGATACAAAATGGCCTCCACAATACCTCGAATGAAGATCAACCATTAACTTTTCATCTTCTTCCTTATTCATACACCTGAGGATCACCCCGTCAAGGTTCCTCCACCCTATACCGTCCCTTGTTAATAAATACTTCATAGTTTTAAGCCTTAGGGATCTCCTTTTGTGATCTACCAAATGAT
>ML795363.1:145945-164757 GCA_009831015.1 Picea engelmannii
TAAGGCCATAACTCTCAAACCATGAGGATTTATGTGACATTCCACATACCACCAGAAATGGCATGACAAGCACTATCCATCTAAGATAGTTTCACCAACAATTTCCTTGATCTTCATCTCATTATTCCACATACAAGAATGGGTCCTCCAACCATTCTTCTAGGATAACTCAATCCGCAAAGCGTCTTCCCATGAGGGATTTCACCATAAAGGGACCACTTTGGAGTTCATCCATTTGTGAACCTTATCAATCATGATAATAAAATAATGAGAGCATGGGTCCTCCAACCATTCTTCTAGGATAACTCAATTTGTAAAGTGTCTTCCCATGAGGGCTTTCACAATAAGGGGACCACTTTGGAGTTCATCTATTTGTGCACCTTATCAATCATGATAAGACAATAATGAGTCATCTATGCATTTTTCCAACAATGCATCATATACCAATGAAACCACATCGATCCATCTTCATCATGTATCAATGACAACTCATTGATCCATATTCATCATATCAATGACAACTCATTGATCCATCTTCATCTATGCATTCTCAACAAGGACAATACATATTACATTACACCAATCATCAATCAATCAATCCTTTGGCATCAATCAATCACTTGACATCAATCAATGACATCAACCAATCAAACCATTGGCATCAATGACAACATGATCCAACATTACAAAACTATCGTCAAACATTTAACATTTTTCATATTAAGGACTAGTAAGATTAGCCCATGTTTCTACATTTTTCATATTAAGGACTAGTAAGATTAGCTCCAAGAAGGTGATGTTTTTCCTCTTTCAAGAAAATCATTTGGCATGTAAGGGCTAGGTAAGATCCTCCAAAGGTATGTCTCCATGATCCAACATGTGGGCCCTTGGCATCCAACCTATGGGCTTCAAACCCCATGGAAGACCAAGCTAGTCTTATTCCTCCAAAAATGTCCACCAGTCGGGTCCTACAAAGACAAATGGATACGCCCTCCAAGGATATCAAGTCAAAGCATCATGATAAGTAAATCAAATCAATAAAGGATCCATCTAAGCAAGTTCATCCAAACCACCTCATCAAAATAAACTAATGCTCAAAAGACCCTATGCAATTTTCCAAGTTTAGGTATTTGAGGGTTGACAAAATGACTTATTGGGTGAATCGTTCCTTAAGTTTAGGGGTGTTTCCCGAGGTGAACTCCCTCTAAGTCATATGGATAAGGAGTCATGGATGAGGGGAATACTTTTTGGCATGGGGTTAATGACACACAAGGGGTCATAGTGTCTAATTTATGGGTGCCTTTGTAGAGGGTGTGTTGCACCTTCATTTTCAATGCAACCTTTTTCCAAGCCCATTTATTGCCTTTAATTCTTTTAGGATGTTTCTAGGTTGAGTTCAAGGTGGGGCTTCTACCTAAGCAATAAAAATTGTGCCCACCTTGACTCTGCCATGGTCACATCATGCTTCCCCAAGTTGGAAACGTGTGTGGGGATTCTACGTAAGCAATAAAAACAATTCCCACACATGCCCCTCCCTCGTTGGCATTTGTTATTAGTTATTCTTTTGCAGGTCCCATCATTTTTTTGTGAGATACGTTTCATTGTCCTCAGGATCCCTGGGCGAGCATCTAGAAGGTTAATGGTTTTGATTTTATCTTTTTCCAACTACGATCCTTTGGGCCTTCAGCCCCTTCTTCCCATGAAATAAGGGACAACCCCTTCTTGGGTCAATACACCCAAAAATCCAAAAAGATAAGGAGACAAGGGGATAAATTGTGGAAAGTGACAATTATGGTTCGGAATGGAATGATGACTCATCAAGAGGACCTCCCAGTAGCAACCATGTACCTAAAGTTGACCCACTTACTAGGGCACAATGTCAACCACCAAAGTGAAACAGGGAAAAGAGCATAATGTCTAAGAAAATGTCACATAATCAAAAGCAGCAATAGATGCAACAAACTCAAATGCCTCAAATATTGAAGTGACTTGTACCTCATGGAGCAAGACCCAATGTCTTTCAGAGGCTAGTTGATTTGGTGGATACCATTTTCACGAACCTAGAGTTGTGGTGGTGAGGTGGGTCTGTGTCTGTGCAAGTGGACAGTGATGGTCAAGTTGTCTCTCGGTACTCCATGTCTGGAACTTGAGGGCCTCAAGAGATCATCTCCTTAGTTATCTATAGAATTTGGGGATAACAAAAATTAAATTAACAAAAGTAAAATGTATGTAAATGTGAAATTGATTTATTAGACAACAAAGGGTCTTGTGTTTTTTTCCAAGTTTCAAAGCGTGTTTTTTCCCATTTCAAAGGGCCTCATGGTATCAACTAGTTCATTTCTTGAACCACGAAAAGTTGGATCAGTCTAACCTTAACCAATCTAAAAACAGTTTAATACATTGGTTTGGTTGGTTTAGGGATAAATATGTTTGAATTTGTTGGTTCTATTAACATTGGGGAAAATAAGTTGTAATGTTAGCTCAAGAAATCAACAAGTGCAAGAGAAACATTAAGTGATGTCTAGAAGATGAAGATAGAATGAAAGAACATGGTTTTTAAATATCATGTCTATATCATTAACAAGGAAAAAATCATTAAAATGCAGTAGAAGTTGATGCAGAGGATGAATGGATGTGTAAATGTTTCTCATGTCAACAACATCTAAGAGATATAAATAATTTCAATTGTTAAGAATGATTTTGTTGCAATATCATTTCTAGGTGGCCTAACAATGATGACTTGCTAAGTGTAAATTTAATTGTTATTAATGGGGGATCTTTTGCACTCGTTTATTTTGGTTTGGTAATTATTACTAGTGGAAATAACTAGTCAATTCGATTTGTTTTCATCTTTGATATTTGTTATCGCACAATTTTTACAATTTGTACTTGCCCAAAATCCCAAGGCAAGTGGATACAAAATTGGCGTAATTGGGAATGACCTATCACTGTCACCTTAATAGAAAATCTCTATCTATTTAGGATTATGTTGCAGTACCCTAGGGGAGACGTCCCCAGTGACCTAGGGGTTTGAGAAGGATAAGGAAAATGACACAAGGAAATCCTTCCCCTCTCACAGATCACTCAAATTAAAAGGTTCTTTAAGTCTTATTGAAGATGAAGCAAATAAATAATATTGTGCACCTGCCCAGAACAAGACAACAAGGCAAAAAGGGGCACTTTCTAAGTACCAAAATGATGTTAGTGCTTCATAAGACAATGAACTCTTAAGAAATGTACTAGCTGATATAAAATTGCAGCAGTGTAACATTTTATAACAGCAATAAGAAATTTTAAACAGCCACAATATTTATGCTCTAAAATGCTTGAATAAAGACTTGAAATAATAGCGTTAACTACACAATTTGATAATAAATAGTCACAAGCAGTTTTAGCAACATCTAGCTAGCATAATATGTCATCTTTAGTGTTAATTTGTTGTTGTTATATGGCTGTAGCAATATTTTGAAATAGCAGAAAGTAGGTTAATTATTTAGGCTAATCTAAGGTTAATAGAACTTAGTGGGTGTTCAAGAGAAGAGATTTTGAAAATTTGTTTGATCAATCAACACTTGTAAATGGTAGACTAGTGCCTTTCTAGGGTAATGGAGTCAATGATGGAAGAATCAAATATTAGAGGAAAATATCAATGATAATGTTTAATCAAATGGAATGGAGAGGATGAGAAAGGTGTTGGTAGCCCAAGGCCTCAAAAATCCAACTCCTGGAGATAATTGCTAGAAAGTAACAAAAGTTAGGCCCTAGCGATTTTTCTTTTCCTTAGACAAATTGAAATAAAATATGCAATGGGAAAGGAAGTAGGGTTACTAGAGTGTTACAATGGTAGTGCTCTAGTAACCACTTCTATATAGGTTCCTTTCAAGAAATTTTAGCAAGTGGAATACTATAGAGAAAAAGATAGTAACATATGTCTTTCTCCTAGGGTTTCAAGCAAGCAATTTCATAATCTTAGACATGAAGCAAGTAAATTCACCATAAGCATTCATTCACAATAAAGAAATGCAGATTATCCACTTAATTCACCAAGAATAATCAAGCATAAACCCTAGTTGAAGATCCTCCACATGAAAATTTGTCAAAATACACCAAGAATTGTCTCCTCCAAGAAGTGTGCACCACTAAATTTCAGCCAATAACCCTTAAAGAGAGCGGAATTTCAGACCACCACTTGTGTGATGAGTGAATCATGAAAAAATGAGAGTTTTATCTCTCTATTTATACAATAATTATGACCTTTAGTTAATTTTAGGTCATCAAAAGGCCGACATGGCCAAATTACATAAAAAAATCCATTTTTTACACAAATTCAAATAATTAAACCCTAAAATCATCTTTTAGAGGTGATGGAATGCCCTTCTGGGGTGATGTTGAGCCTCCTAGTGAAACGTTGGGCCTCATCTGCAAAATGTTAGGCCTTCCAAGCCCCTAGATGATGCCACACATTCCAATTAGCACACAATTGCCTCCATAATGCCAATCCTAACACTGGGTGAAGTCTAGGGTCACAATGGTGACGTCATGGACCTCCCAAGGCCAACGTCCATCTAGAAGAGCAAGACCCCTCTAGGTATAGGTCTTCCAAAGTGTCTCCGGTGAAACGTCCTTCCTTTTCCCTGGTGAAAGTCTCTGACATCTCTCTGCCCCTGGCTAGGGTCACAACATCCATTTGTGGGCTTTCAGCCCCATGGAGGTCCGAGCTAATGATCTTCCCATATGTACCTATCCACCAAGCATGGTCCTACAACAAAAACAAGTATGCCCTCCATGGGCTCATAAGTCAAAGGGATCATATAAATTTCAATCACATCCAATAATCAAATTACCCAAACATGTGCATCAAACCCCACTTTACCCAGACAAATGCTCAAAGACATTATGTAGTTTAACAAGTCAAGTTTGGATAAGGTCTCAGGATGTTCTATTGGGATAATCCTCCTCAAGTTTGGGGTGTTTCCCAAGTGAGATCCAATCTAGGTCATGTAAGTGTGTGAAATGGTGTAGGGGAAGTGTTTGGGAAGAGGGTGCAGTGATAATAGGAAAATGTAGGTCTTGCCCATGGGTTCCTTTCTAGAGGGAGAGTTTAACCTTATCATGGATGCCATTGTTTCCTATCCCATTCAATGCATTTTATTCTTAGTCTTGTTTCTTTTTATTTTCAAGGTAAAAGTTGGGGGACATTGTCTCGGCGTGGTGACCAGAGATGACAACGTTACCCACAAGCACTTCATGGAAAGGAGAAGGTTGGCTCGTGATGAGACCCCCTTTCTCTTGGTTATGCCACCAAGAGCCACTACCCTAGTTTGGTGACCAGATAGATGGTAGTGTCATACCGCTACATGCCCATGGACCTAATAGGTCGGCTCATGATGAGACCTCCCATCCACCAACTAGACCATGAGTTTTATTTTATCTTACAGGTTCCCTTTTCTTATTGAGAATCCTTTTATTTCTTTCTTGGTAATCCATGGGCGAAGCATCTCAATGGTTTTATTTTGGCTTTTAACTCTTGCCAGCTAATTTTACTCTCTGGGCCTTTAGACCCTTCTTCCCACAAGGCAAGGTAAAACCCTTCCTAGTGTGGCAAACCCAATGCCCGAACCAAGGTAGGGGAAGATGAGAGGGATAATGATGAAAAATGGTAAGTATCGAAGGAACGGACAATGACCTTTCATAGACCCACCCAGTGGCAACTCATCCTAAAGGGAACCCGCTTACTAGGGAATTTTATCACCCCCCAAGGTATGAACAAGTTAAAGACCATAATTTCCAAGAAAACGTTATGAAATAGAGGAGATTTCAGCGCAACATATTCAAATGCTTTGAAAATCATAGTGACACATACCATGATACCCAAACTCATTACCTCATGGAACAAGAGCCACTGCTACTTCAAGGCCAGGCTGGTGGGATGGATGTTGTTGTTGTTGATAGATGGGCTGCACTGAAGAAAAGATGGGCCCTCTGAGGCCAAGATCAAGTTGCCTGGCTCTCAATACTCCATTTCTAGGACCTGTGGGCCTTGAGACATAATCTCCTTAGTTATCCCTAAGATAGGGGATAACATATGGTTCCAACTCGGGGACATGTGTTCACCGTAGAGCGCATGAGAACCTCAACATCTCTGGCATGACTTGTATCTGCTAAATCTCAACAAAATGAATTAGTAATATTTAGGGTGGTGATATCACCCCTTGCTCATATATGATATAATGGAATAAAAGTAAGCATGCATATATATACAAAATGAAAATGAAACTACAAGTATACTAGCATGATATGCAGATGGTATATACAATGGATGCAAATGCCTAACTTCCGTGTACTTCCTTGTTGGTTGAATGTTAGGTGTATTCAAATAACTAGTGAAACCATCCTAGCAATATCTCATAATACTTGCCTATGTGCTTCATCATAAACCAAAACAATGATAAGTCAAGCACAAAAATAACAAGAGTTAGAAAATGTATTGTATTATCAAGAATCGTAAATTCTAGATCATGGAGGTGGGAGGGAGGGACAAAATTGTGACAAGTCATGCTCTTAGGAAAGTACTCAATCCATCTTAGGAAGGGATCGTGAAAAATCAAAGGTTCAAAAGACCGACTCAAAGAGTCTGAAGATTGGCTACCTTGGACATCTTCACATTCTGAGGTCTGGGAAGGGACTAGTAAGAACCTAGAGGATGACTGACAATTCTTTAAGGGAATACTGAAACACTGAGATAATAAACTTCCTCTTGCGGTATTCAACCTACCCTTGAATTCTAAAAATAATATTTTCCTCAAAGAAAACTCAAGACAAGGGACATATCTTGCAACTGCATACTTAGTGACATAGCGAGGCAAAGTAATCGATGGAGATTGGAAAACCTTGTTATAAGTTTCCTTCTTTGGGAAAGAAATGCCCTCACCTTTATCAAGATCTGAGCACAACAGTGGTTGATAATATTCTTCATAGAATAAATCCAAGTGCTCAACGAAATACTCATCAAAATTTTCAAGGTATGACCGAAAATCATCAGGAGAATATTGCACTGGGTCATCCTTGGGTGCTCGGAAAATATTTGTAACTGTACCATCTCCTTGTTGCCAAATTTCAAAATTACTAGTAACCTCGTATGATAGTTGTAAAGGAAACTTTTGTAAATGACCCTCAATGTCGTAAATGGGATCCCCATCATATCCAATAACATCCCATTTATGTTTCCCAACATGTATGAAATCATCAATATTATCAACAAAGTCATCATCGTTATCATAACATGAAGGGCTTAAAACATGCAAGGGCTCCTCTAACACTTCTTCACTTTACAAATCATAAAATAAAGCATCATCAAAATATTGGAAATGGAAATAACTTATCGTGTTTATTTATTCCTGTGTGGGAGCTTCAAGGATTTGGATAACTTCATTAAATGGAAGAGCATGTTCCATTATCTCTTCCTCGTGACTTGCCTCTTCATCTTCATAATAAGGAGGATCTATCTCTTCCAAGGATTCCCTTTCTTCTTCCCCCTCTGAATCACAGCATAAGGTATCATCAAAAACTTGAAAAGGAAAGTGACTAAACTCATCCTCTTCTTCTTTTGCAGGAAGAATAGGCTCTTGGATGGCTTCATCAGAGGGACGGGTACTTATCAATACTTTATCATCATGTTTGATATCTTTAGGCTCTCTCTCTTCAACCAGATCCTCATTATCCTCGATAGGATCATGAGTAAATTCTTGCTTTTCCTCATGGGATTGGAAACCTTCATTAGGAACCTTCTCCTCAACCTGTTATTGGTCAATGAATTGTTCCCTTCTTTTATGGAATTTATTAACAAAGATTTCAAGGGAAAATAATCTTTCCAGGCTAAGAGCATCTGGGGTATTTTTGGGGTCATCAACTTTAGTTTCTAGAGTAAAGAGGTGTTCTCCCTTGAACAAGGAGATATTTTCATCGATTAGTATAGCCATGTCATAAGATTCTTGGATTGTTCTTGGCCTCTTTTTACTGAGGAGAAACCTTAAATGCATTAAGAGTGCATTGGTATAGAGTTCAATGAGGTACTTGTCTTCAGGGTGATGGCTTCTAGGAATTTGGTGTAGCAAATTCTCAAACCTGGTAATGAATTCCCTGACAGTCTCGTTCTGAGTTTGTTTCATGCGTTTGAGTCATTTCATCAGCATGTGGATCTCTTCTATTTTAATATTCCATCTTTTGAGAAAGGTTTATTCTAATTGGTCCATAGATGCAATGCTGGCATCATGGAGACCGTCATACCATTTCCTAGCATTGCCATGAAGAGTGGTAGAGAAACGTTTCATCACCAAATATTCAGCATCATCACTAATAGGGTGGACTTGAAAGAAAGCACAAAAATTATCCATGTGATCTTCGGCTATAACCCCATCATTACCAGTGAATATAGGGAGCCATTTTTTGTACCTCAGAGGCATTTGTCGAGGGTAACCCGGGATTTTACTCATATCCAAGGGTTTAAAATTTATTGGGTCCCATTGAGAAGCCATGGTTGGCTTTGTCATCAGTGGATTCACCAGATAATCCTTCTAGGGATCATCAAAGAGAAAAGAGGGAATCACCCTCAGTGGAGTCACCAGGTCAGCTTTATGAAGTAAAGGCTTCGAAGAAAAAGGCTTACCAAAAAAGTGATGTCTTGAGGAATATTGACTCAGTGTTCCCCGGGAATGGCGCCAAAATGTTATCACACAATTTGTACTTTCCAAAAATCCCAAGGCAAGTGGATACAAAATTGGCGTAACTGGGAGTGACCTATCACTGTGACCTTAATAGGAAATCCCTTTCTATTTAGGAGTATGTTGTAGTACCCTAGGGGAGACGTCCCCAGTGACCTGGGGGATTGAGAAGGCTAAGGCAAATGACACAAGGAAATCCTTCCCCTCTCACAGATCACTCAAGTTAAAAGGTTCTTTAAGTCTTATTGAAGAGGAAGCAAATAAATAATATTGTGTACCTGCCTAGAACAAGACAAGGAAAAAAGGGGCACTTTCCAAGTAACAAAATGATGTTAGTGCTTCATAAGACAATGAACTCTTAAGAAATGCACTAGCTGATATAAAATTGCAGCAATGTAACAATTTATAACAGAAATAAGCAATTTGCAACAACCACAAGATTTATGCTCTAAAATGCTTGAATAAAGACTTAAAATAATAGCTTTTACTGGGCAATTTAATAATAAATAGTCACAAACAATTTTAGCAACATCTCGATAGCATAATATGTCATCTTTAGGGTTAATTTGTTGTTGTTAGATGGTTGTAGCAATATTTTGCAACAGCAGCAAGTAGGTTAATGATTTAGGCTAATCTAAGGTTATTAGAAGTGAGTGGGTGTTCAAGAGAAGAGGTTCTGGAAAAAAAAATTGATCAGTGAACACTTGTAAATGGTAGACTAGTGCCTTTCTAGGGTAATGGAGTCAATGATGGAAGCAGCAACTCTTAGAGGAAAATAGAAATGATAATTTTTAATCAAAGGGAATGGAGAGGATAAGAAAGGTGTTGGTAGCCCAAGGCCTCAAAAATCCAACTCCTAGAGATAATTTCTAGAAAGTAACAAAAGTTAGGCCCTAGCGATTTCTCTTTTCCTTAGACAAATTGAAATA
The DNA here is from genome assembly GCA_009831015.1 of Picea engelmannii. Lineage (NCBI taxonomy): Eukaryota > Viridiplantae > Streptophyta > Pinopsida > Pinales > Pinaceae > Picea > Picea engelmannii. The sequence continues at coordinate 155,595 of ML795363.1, forward strand.
ATATATGCAATGGGCAAGGAAGTAGGGTTACTAGAGTGCTACAATGGTAGGTCTCTAGTATCCACTTCTAGATAGGTGCCTTTCAAGAAATTTTAGCAAGTGGAAGACTATAGAGAAAAAGATAGTAACATATGTCTTTCTCCTAGGTTTCAAGAAAGCAATTTCATAATCTTAGACATGAAACAAGTGAATTCACCATAAGCATTCATTCACAATAAAGAAATGCATATTTTTCACTTACTTCACCGAGAATAATCTGTTCAAATAATGCAACTGCAAAGTGTATTCTAATTATTATTGTTGCATTATTCATTAGATCAATCCCCTATTGTGGATTGATCATGTCGGCTATTATAAAATACCAAATCCCTTTTTGCAGATTGGTCAAAACATAATTGTAAAAGGCAGAATAAGAAGTCAGCCCCAGAATATATTAAAGGTGGTTATAACCACCCAGAAGAAGAAGGCGGCCCTTCCAATGAAGAGACACTTCCACACATGCCAGAATTGTATAAATAAGGAGGCTAGCGCCTCACTTAGACACACACTCACTTGTTCATTTGAAAAGCAAGTTTCAGAGCTGCAGAGATAGAGAGAGAGAGAAGCGCATTCTTGGGAGACGACTTTCTGTATTTGTTTGAGTTATCTCTTGGCATTGTATTGGCTATCTATAATAAGGAAGTTTTGTTGGGTTTTCTCCCCCATGAGGGTTTCCAAGGATAAATGATGTGTCTCTTGTGATTGTGTATTTCTCAGTGATCCTATCTTATGCTATTTTTATCTAGTRAAATTCAAAGAAATCTAATAATATCTTAAACCTTAACATGGTTTCATAGCTAAGCTGAAGAGAGCATCTTTCACAAGAGAAAGTGAAAAACGTCACTGTTGTCGTACATGCAAATTAGGGATTTTTGTTGATGAAATATTTCAACACCAAAACCATCTAGAAAAGTGTGCCCTTCCCCAAGGATCACTTTGGCATCCTCAACGCAACTTTTTAGTGGCTAGATCTCTCGGAAAGTGAAACCCTAGTTTCACAAAGTACCAGAAGTACTAGAAAACCAGAGTACCAGAAGTACCAGAGTACCAGAGGCACTAGAAAACCAGAAGCACCAGTCCAGAAATCTGTTGATCAAGTTTGAAGGGGTAAAAGTTGGATTTCCATAAATCAGAGTGAACCAGCTTACTCGCCTCAGCTCAGCGCATCTATCCCCTGTATCAGAATTTCAAAATTCGAAGTTTGAAAAATTAGGGTTTCCTCATAAAACCCTAAGTTACAGTTGCAGTTGCAGTCTCAGAACCAGTTGCAGTATCAATTGAAGTTATAGTATCAGTTGCAGTTGCAGTCGTAGTACCAGTTGTAGTCACCATTGAAGTTCTTAAGAGTTGGTGATCATTACCGTTGCTACCAGATGGTGCCTCTACCTGCAAGTGTCATCATAGGTATGTATTCTCACATGTTTAAATGGCTAAGATTCAAAGGGTATTTGCAGGAGAAGGGATCTCTTGCCATAGATCCAGAAGGATCTCAAGATCCAACACATTCAGAGGAATAATGCAACCCAGGTGTGATTATTCTTATTATGACATTATTTTGATCAGCGTTGTATGTTGTAGCTATGACCATCATTCTAACCTTTGATAAAAATCTAAGTCAAGGTATTAGATGGATTAAAAGTTGAGATCATAGAGTTTATCCTCTAACCCTACCTTCTATCAAGATAGCATATTGTCTTAGTACAGAAGACGGGTTGAAGAAAGCACTCATCATCTTGAGTGAAGGAGAATTGGAAGAAAAGCAAGCACACTCATTATTGAGAACAAGGCTCCAGGTTTGATTAATCAAGTTGTAAGATTCAAAGGTACACATGACAAATTGATGACTACCCCTTTACAAGTAACCACTATAGTTGAGATAACAGTCTTTTACTTGGTAGCATGTGAGCATATAGACATAAATACTTATAGTAATTATTTGCCTAATACAACTAACACCTCCACTAGAATAAACCTCGTGTGTTAGTTCCAGGTTTCCATGGAGGAATGTTCGATCACAACACTATGAGTGTTGACCTCATTTCGTAGTGTATCTCTTAATTTTGTTCGTTGCTTCAGACAAGCCACAAATGACAGCTCTAAAGGAGCTACTGTGATGAGTATTTGTGCTATTGCTTTATCTATTATTATCAAAAGGATATTATTCTTGCTTGTTGTATTGTTGACCTTGTTTTAGGTCACAAGTGATAACCCTAAGAAAGTTATAGTGAAGGTTGCAGAAGGAAACATATTATATGAGACATGAAGCAGACTATGTACATGATCATATACACTCATGCACCAAAGAAGATGAAGAAGAAGTTATCTCTTGAGATTTAGAGTATCTCATATGAAGATTGATTGAAAGGAGTAGAAGGCTCCAAAGATGACTGAACATTAGAACGGGAAGCAGACCTCGTTTGAAGCCTGACTCGGTCTTTCATATTTAGATTTTGTATGCAACACCAAGTATACCCTGTAAGAGTTGATGAAGTCCCGATCTCATAAAGGATTAGATGAAGAGACAACTTCCAGGACTGGAAGACAGATGTCGTGAGAAGACTAGATCGTAACTTCAGAGACTCCTAAGAGATATGAAATCTACAGGATGATTTTCTTGTTTCAATGACAAAGAAGGAAGCCAATCAGAAAGACTAGGATATGGATTATTCCGTGAGAAGAGAAGTTAGTATTGACTTCCAATATTGATCTATACAGATCAAAAGTGTTGAAGATGTACAAAATTGATTGTCCCATAGTGCACTTGGGTTCAATACCCAGGAAGAGATGTGTTGGCAACGGAAGTCACTCTTGGATTGCTAGCAGGAGCAGAGCCCGATGCCCATCAGTTTTATGTCACGGTTGTTTATAGATGGGTGATCGAATGGAGGGAAACTCAAAAAAGTATCATTCCAAATCCAAAACTAGGCCAGGCATGCATAGGTGAGTGAGGTCTTATATAAACTTCAGACAGTGAGCTGTAGTAAAGGGTGAACAGGTGGAAGACTTATATAAGAGGAACGCAGAGGTCTGTTATTAACAACGGGTTTCTAACAGGCTAAGGAAGAAGACGTCCAAATGCAATATCATCTTACATTCAAACGCAAAGCCAGAGAATGCAATAATGCAACAATAAATCTTTCATCATAACATAATTCCAATAACTCGTGCGAATCAGTCAATCACGAACTCTCTTAGCATGAGACAAAAATTAGATGGAGTAAGAAAAAACTGTCTGTCATAAAACAAGATATCTCATATATAGATGCATAACCAGCAAACTAGAATATCTGTTAAAACTTTACAGTAGGGAGCTCTGCTCTACCATCGATAGATACAAAAATGGCGAAAACACCTACATATACTCAGAACAACAACAACAACAAAATCGAGATGCTGCATTAAACACATTGCGTATGCATGGCTTCTGACAATCTGCAGCTGCAATCTCTGAATAACCGTGCACCAACGGCGGACGCAATCGAACTCCTGACAGCTCCGTGGGCGAATCGACGTGCCTTTAATTCGTCGCCGGACTTTCCCATTATGGGGAGGGCGATGTCTAACCACCGCCAACTACCTCAGTAACTGCTTCATTGGGATTGTGAATAGCCTGGCTGACTTGGTGCCTTTAAGACGTGGAAGACCCCTTGCGCTGCCACCTGGATTAACTGAACGGCCTGATGAATGGGTGTGGAGGCCAGCACGAAGGATGCGGCGCAAGATGGGAGTGGTGGCACCAAAACTATGAGGGTGTGATATGAAGTGATGAGGTGTGAGAGAGTTTACAGGAGGGAGACACATGGCGGAAGGAAATAAGCGGAGGAGACAGGGGATGAGATATGATGGGCATGCTTCAATGAGAGGCTGATGTGGAAAGGAGCGAGACACACTGCAGGTGGTGAGTGAATGATGAGATGGAGGAGGGACCATATGGACCGCAAGAGGGGAGATGGACAGATGTCGGAGGATGAGGAAGAGCTAAGTGGAGCGAGCCTCATCTTACGGTCAGGAGGAGAACAGATGGCAGGGGGGAGGATGGCCCACAAGCTGACACGACGAGGAAAGGGTCCACGCTGATTAACAATAGAGCAGTTGAGAAGGATGAGATCACCTGAGCGTCGTTGATCCGGGCGTGCGCGAGTCCCTGCCGTCCAAATTTGCTTGCCGCTTAATCATAAGCGCCCCTCCTCCAGGCTTTCTCCTTTACGACCAGGTGCCAAAACCACGGGCCCGCTTCTGGGCGCTATCGGTATTTCGGGGTTCGGGGTTTCGAGAAGTTAAGGGACAAGGAGCGCGTACTCCTCGAACTTCCGAATGCCGACGTGACACAGACGTGTGCCGCGTGTCCCTCAGATGAACGACCCAGATAGTGTGCTATTATATAGGGGGTTCCCCCCATTTTCCAGGCTCGCTTGATATGACCTGAGGCTGAGACCCGGGGCTAGGCGCCAAAGGCGCTTTCGGAGCTTCGTTGATCGGCAATTTCAAATGCAATGAACGAACAGCTCCTTGTCTCCCGAATCACCAATCCCCGATACGCCGACTGGCTGCCACCTTTCCCAACGAGATCGGACGATCCAGATTTGCTTTGAACCGTTGGTGCTATCCTTCATGCTAAACCCTGGGCAACTTAACGGCCCCGAAAACCCGATGACTGTCGATCCGTTTTTATGGATGGATCTCAGTCGCCGACGGCAAAAAAATGCGCCCGCTCGCTTGACTATTGCAAAAGGGATTCTCCTGTGCTGTGCTTGGGCGCTTCCTGTGCAAACTGCAGACCTGGGTACGCCTAATCCCGAGACAAGAAATATCGCTAACAAGATGTTCTCCAGAAATAAGCCAGAGGTAAGCCATCTCAAAATATTTGGCTTCCCAGTATTTATACATATTTTGAAAGAGAAGAGAAACAAGTTGCAACCCTCAGAAAGAAGGGAATATTTGTGGGATACTGTGAGGTCTCCAAGGCCTTCAGGATTTATATACCAGGTCACCATCACATTGAGATCAGCAGGGATGTGACCTTTGATGAATATGCAGCTCTCAAGAAATCGAGAAGATGTATGCTTGAAGAAGTATATGAAGAGGAACCTGTAGCTCCCAGAGTTGCAGAATCAGTGAGGGAGGTTCCTAGAGCTGCAGAACTAGTGAGGGAAGTTGTAACTTCTCCTAATGAGGAAATTCTAAAAGATCATGATATAGTATAATTTCAAGAACCTCCTCAGATGACGATATCCCATAAGAGAAAGCCTACTTGGGCTAGGGAGCTTATTCAAGATGGAGAGAAGTATGGTGTTCCTAAAGGAACCACGAGACAGGTGAAGTGACCTAATCCATTCTCTAGTTATATGGCCTTGATGTGTGATCTCCTAGAGAAGGAGCCTACCTTCTTTGAAGAGGCCATTCAGAAGAAAGAATGGGCAGATGCCATGACAGAGGAATACCAATCCATAATAAAGAATGATGTATGGAAAAGAGTTCCTAGACCAAAGAGTAAGGATGTGGTATCTTCCAAATGGCTCTTAAAAATAAAACATGTTGTTGATGGAAGTATTGAGAAGTATAAAGCAAGATTTTCCGCTCGTGGCTTTTCTCAAAAGGAAGGCATTGACTATGAAGAGACATTCGCTACTGTCACCAGATACACTTCGATCAGAACCATCATAGCCCTTGCAGCTAAGATGAAGTGGAAGTTGCACTAGATGGACGTAAAGACAGCTTTCCTAAATGGTGTCATAGAAAAAGAAGTGTATATAGAGAAACCTCAAGGATTTGAAGTTGAAGACAAGAAGACTCATGTCTGCAAGTTGAAGAAGGCTTTGTATGGATTGAAGCAAGCTCCTAGAGCTTGGTATGGCAGGATAGACAATTTTCTGACGAGCTTGGGCTTTACCAAGATTAAAGTTGATTCTAACCTCTACTTCAAGGTTATGAATGATGAGCCGGTGATATTGTTGTTGTATGTGGATGACTTATTCTTAACAGGAGAAGAAAAACTCAACACCGAATGTAAGAAGAAGCTCACTTCAGAATTTGAGTTGAAATACCTTGGCCTAATGCATTATTTCTTAGGTCTTGAGGTATGGCAGAGTCCAGAGAGGATCTTCCTTAACCAAGAGAAGTATGCAGTCGAAATCCTGAAGAGATTTGACATGTTGGAGTGCAAGTCCATGAATACACCCATGGAAACGAAGCTGAAGCTACTCGTCGACACTTCATCAGAATTGATTGATGCCACACTATATAGATAGATCATTGGATCGTTGATGTACCTGATGAACACCAGACCAAATATTTGTTTTTCCGTGAAAACCTTGAGTCAGTTTCTGGTAGAACCCAGACATATTCACCTAGTTGCGGCAAAACATGTGATGAGGTACCTTAAGGGTACATTAGATTGTGGTCTCAGCTATGATGGAGATCATGATTTCACACTGAGTGGGTACACTAATTCAGATTGGACTGGAAGTGTCTCTGACAGGAAGAGAACTTGAGGATGTTGATTCAGTTTGGGATTAGCCATGATCTCATGGCAGAGTAGGAATCAATCCAGCATTGCTCTCAGTACAATGGAAACAGAATACATTGTTGTGTGTTCTGCCAGTTGCAAAGATATATGGATTCATAAGTTATTGACTAGTCTATTAGACCTAGAGATGGAAGAAACCACAATCCTATGTGACAACCAGAGCTGCATAAAGATGACAGAGAATCTTGTATTTCATTACAAGTCGAAGCACATAGAGATCCGATATCATTACATCTGTGACATGGTGCATGGAGGAGCCATAAAGCTCCAATATGTTAGCACGGATGAACAGGTTGTCGATGTGTTGACCAAGCCTCTATCTCGTGTAAAGTTTGAACACTTTTGAGATAATATTGGTATAGTCTGAAAGGACCTCCCTCGAAAGGGGGAGTAGTGTTGTGTTGAGATATGCCAATATAGCACTGTGCTTCCAGATTAATTGTTGTGACGTAAAGCCAATCTAGTACTGTGATTCTAACTTAATCATTGTGGTGAGATATGCCTAGTATTGTGCTTCCAACTTAATTGTTGAGACGTAAAGCCAGTCTAGATTTTTGTGTTGAGATATGCCTAGTATTGTGCTTCCATCTTAATTGTTGAGACGCAAAGCCAGTCTAGATTGTTGTGTAGAGATATGCCTAGTACTATGCTTCCAACTTAATTGTTGTGATGTAAATCTAGTCTAGATTGTTGTGTTGAGATATGCCTAGTATTGCGCTTCCAACTTATTGTTGTGACGTAAAGACAGTCTAGATTGTTGTGTTGAGATATGCCTAGTACTGTGCTTCCAGCATAATTTTTGTGACGTAAAGCCAGTCTAGATTGGTGTGTTGATATGTACCTAGTACTATGCTTCTAGCTTAATTGTTGTGACGTAAAGCCAGTCTAGTACCGTGCTTCCAGCTTAATTGTTGTGACGTAAATCCAGCCTAATATTGTGCTTCCAACTTAATTGATGTGACGTAAATCCAGCCTAATATTGTGCTTCCAACTTAATTGATGTGACGTAAAGCCAGTCTAGTATTTTGATTCTAGCTTAATTGATGTGTAGTGTGTCAACCTCATGCTGTGATGATGAGCCAGTCTCATGCTGTGATGATGAGACCAACCTCATGCTGTGATGATGATGTATTAGTTTTATACTAATCCATATTGATGCAGATGATGATTTCATTCCACTGAGAATGACGATGTTGTCGATGAGAAAAACTTCCGATGATTTACAGATACGCCAGTCAGTGTTCCAAGATGATATTCCAAGATGATATTGATGATGTTGTCCTCTCACCCACCTAATGTTGTTGATGATGTTGTCCTCTCTCTTGCATGATTTTGTTGTAGAATACCCTTCTTGTTAAGGGGGAGTGTTGAAATAATGTAACTGCAAAGTGTATTCTAATTATTATTGTTGCATTATTCATTAAATCAATCCCCTATTGTGGATTGATCATGTCGGCTATTGTAAAAGACCAAATCCCCTTTTGCGGATTTGTCAAAACATAATTGTAAAAGGCAGAATAAGAAGTCAGCCCCAGAATATATTAAAGAGGCCCCAAAATATATTAAAGGTGGTTATAACTGTTAGAATATAGAAGATGGTGTGCTCGTGTTACCATTGACGATACCCTCGTCACCCAACCGCAGGCCGAAGCCTCCCTCCGAGCACCTTAACCTTGACTGAGAATTCCTCCAGAAGCAAACCCTAGGCTAGATAGCCAAACAAAGAGTAGCGCATCAATCCCCAAGGATAGCGCATCACAAAAGGCTGATCAGATAGTCCAAACCCTAGCCAAGAGATATTCAAGCCAAAACTGAGAACTAGCTATTGATGCAGCTACACCTGCAACCCTCCTCCAAACCTGCGCACCAAACTGCAACTGCAGTGCGCACCAACTGGGAAACTGCAATTCTAATATATGACAAATGAGAACTGGCGCCATGTATTTATAGTGGTTCTGCCAGTTTTGTTGGGGCCGACTTCTCCTTCTGGATAAGTGTCTGTTCAGTATATTATTATAATTTCTAGTCGACTTCTTCTCTTGGAGGCTAATAGCCTAATATAAATTATCTTCTTGAGCCGACAAGGCTTCTAGGGTTATTAGCTAACTCATTAGGGTTTCTCTTGCTTCCCGGAGTCTTCTATTCTCATCAGGTTCACATGTGGGGGTAGATACCTCCCGCAGCTACCATAATATTAACAATAACCACCCAGAAGAAGAAGTCGGCCCTGCCAGTGAAGAGACACTTCCACATATCTCCTAGTTATCCCTAGAAAATCGGGGATAACATCTGGCTCCAACTCGGGGACATGTGCTCACCGTAGAGTGCATGAGAACCTCAACATCTATGGCATAAACCTGCAGACCTGCTCACACTCGAAAAGATGGATCAGCAACAAAGGTGGGGTGGTATTTCCACCCCGCAAGATATAACATGTATACATATGAAATAAAGCAATCAAAATGCATATGAGGAAACAAACATGAAATAAAGATGGTATAATACACGAAAAATTCCTACCTACTCATACTTACCTGTACAGTCATGTCCCACCACCTTGGTGGGGTTTGAGGAGGCGTTCGTTGATGGGTAATGGGC
>ML795364.1:0-12436 GCA_009831015.1 Picea engelmannii
CTTTCTATTTTTTCTATATATTTTCACCTTTATGACAAGACAATAATGCACTACACCAAGATCCTTTAGGATCAAATGCCTTGGAAAACAATTACTTGGTGTCTCTTACTAAATCCATATTGTCACCAATAAACAATATATCATCCACATATAAGACCAAGATTACATATCTATGACCTACTACTTTGTGATAAGAACAATGGTTAGTTGTTGATTTTTTCTTCTTATGCATGAAATATAAAAAAGTGGAAAATAGAGAACAATAAAATACAATCTCACCACCCACAAATAAACACAATATATGACATGGAAACCCAATACGAGAGAAAACCCATCTAGAAGGTGAGGTTGTTCTGCACTCTTTTCTCTGGTATACAAAATGATGCAAGTACAGAGAAAGAGGCACTCTCTGTGGAGTTTCCTTTGAACTGTGGCATATATGGCTGCTACAAAATCTCTCCCCGTATGTTATTCTCACAAATTACCACTCTCATATGTTATTCTCAGCTATGGAACAAGATACAATGCAAAATAATGGAACCCCTTCTCCTACTAGTGGCCTAGTTTTTAACATAGCCCGATATCCATCTAGGGATGGGTTTTTGACTTCCTAAACCTTCAATTATGATATGGTTTTGGACCCTATAGAATTTTCTTAGAAAATACACTATGTGTCTATCCCCACATGTCTAAGTAATGGAGGTTGACGTTCCATCCACTTGCACCATGGTGATCAATATGGTAGGCCAACTTGCAGGAGGCATAACTTTCTCATATGAACTCCAATGGACGAATGGTTTGTGTTGTTGGAAATGTATCGACATGTAGAATTTAGAATATTTCAACATAATAACGTTTGGATAGAAAAAATGTCATTTTATGCCTCAAAGTGGCTTCAGAATATTTCTGACTATTTTTTGGACCCAAATTTCCAAATTTGGACTAGCCATCAAAATGGCCCTGCAAGTTGATTTCTCCAATTTTTCTGCCCAAAAAGTAGTGAGATAGATGAAAAATAATACAATAATACAATCTGTATCATACCTCCCCATTTATGGAGGCTTTTTCTCCCCAAAATCATTACTGAATGAGGTGAGGAAATGTTTCCTCTACCTTCTCCTTGGAGTACCACTTTGCTTTGCGTGGAAGTTGTTTTTTCAACCCAATCTTCCAAAGGTCATGTTGCCCATGTCTTGTAGTTCTAGACCACTTCTAAAAAAATGTGTTCTTTTGATCCATATGGATCTTGGTGGCCATCCACCTTTTCCACTCAATCACCATTTTGAGCCCGTGGTTTTGATAAACCATGATATTTACCCTTTTGATGGGGAATGCAATGTAATGTCATCTTCATTTGTTAATTACAAACATCATGTAATTATTTCCTAGTAGTATTAAGTAAATTCCTACAACATATTATTAATGTTTCATATCCCATTAGAAATCCACAGTTAAGCGTGCTCAGGATAGAGTAGTACTGGGATGGATGACCACCCAGGAAGTCTTAGTGTTTTACATGCCTATGGAATTTTATAAACTTGGTCCAATTTATCCCACATGCATCATGGGAATTGTTCTCCTCTCACTCTCTCATATGTAATTGAGGTGAAGGAGGCCCTTTAAGAATGCAATGGAGTGTGATGTAAATATTGTTGTGAATGAAGCATAGCCAACATCACTTTATTTTTAGAGATAGGCTACCCCATTCTGCCAGTTTGCGTTCTACAGTTTTTTTCTCTCTTGTTCATTAATAGAAGTTGGTTTTCACTATATTATGTGTTCTCCACATCATCTTTGTGTATTTCCTTGTTATATATCAGTTATATTTTTGTTTTCATGTCGTTCTCAAAATAATCTAGATCAGTGGTATCAGAATAATATGCTCCTTGTCATTTCTCAGAACATGTCCCCGATGAGGTCAGGGTATAGAGAGTTGGGTCTTGAGATAGTTTCACTTGAGGATGACTTCTCTCACCAACCCAAGCGACCTCCCATGGCGGAAGAAAGAAGAGATGACAAAGAAGGAGATCATTTCAATACTTTTATTGAGGGAGCCCTTGTGCGACAGAGGAACGAGATGATAGTAAAATTTTATCAGATCCTTCGAAGACTACCGATGGCGGCAACTAAGGCATATTCCACAAGAATCCAATTCACAAGTGCAACTCCCTTCAAGTTACAAGTCAATTTTAATGTCCCCTTATTTGAAGGCTAGATAGATGCATATGCTCTAGAAAAATGGTTGAATCTGCTAAAAGGTTATTACTCTGTCCAAAAAATTTCCAACAGTGAAAATATCACCTTCATGCTCCTTAAATCCCTTCCCCATGTCAGATATTGGTGAGAAGGTTACTAGGAAAAGTACATCATGGATGAATATACACTATTTGGGAAAGAATCCACTTGGGAGGCCTTTGTAGATGCCCTAAAGGAGGAGTTATACCCTGTCGGAAACTATGATGACCAATACATGAGATGGATAACTCTACGTCAGAAAAGAGACCAGACAGTGCTAGAGTACACCAACATATTTCATACCTTGTTCTCAAATTTGGGTATCAAAGACTTCGAGCGACATATATTTTTGAAGTACCGCAGTGGTCTACACAGGTACATAGAAACAAAGATGGTTTTCTTTGACATCTCCTCACTCGGAGTTGCTTATCGATATGCAATCAAAATTGAGCAGAAATTCAAGCAACAGAGTAAGTGAGAGAAGCATGGAAAAGGAAACTCTAACTTACATAATGAAGGACAAAGCAAGGAAGGCCAACCTCAAGAGAGCGAGTCCCAGATGCATGCAAAGGAGGGCAACGAGAAGTCTAAAAAAGACACTGGAAAGTGGTGTGAGTTCCACAACAACCCTGATTTAGAAAATAATAAAAGGAGACAGATCATTGATGTAGAACCCACTGCCACTGTCACAACTGCAACAATCCAACTAGAAGAGGATCATGAGGAGGGGGAGCGACTCTTCCATTCACAGATGTGGGTGAAGGGGACCCCACTGCATTCTATTGTTGATAACAAAATCCAAAAGAACACCATCTCAGCAGAGGTTTCCAAGCAATTGTATTTTCCAACAACACCACACCGACAACCATACAACATCGGGTGGCTTTGCCAAGGTCAAGATCTTTGTGTCATCCATCAATGTTGCTTGTCCTACAACATCAATCCTTTCAAGGATGAGGTATTGTGTGATGTTTCCTCACTATTAGTATATGATGTTCTATTAGGCTAGCCATATATGTGGAGGCGTCATTTGTTTTATGAGTCTCGACCCTGTAACTTCATTGTTACTATGGGGGGTTAGCTATATAGGATACCTGAGGTAGTTCTAACTATTGTCCCACCAAAAAAATGCCACAAAGTAATCTCTTATACTGCAAAGTTTATCCTCTTCACAATCCGATCAGAAGGTGAACAAAAGGACACTCCAACCACTGTAGCCTCATCCCAAGAACTTTCTATCCAACAAAAGAAAATCAACAAGATTGTAGAAGAGTACTAAGATGTTCTTGTTGCACCTATGGGGGTGCCTCCACACTGCCCATTCAAGCAAGGTTATAACAGAACCCTTCATACTCTTCATGTTGCATCTTTACTGATATATTCCTCCCACACTCATGTAGATCATGCAATTAGATTGGTTGAACAGATCCAACCCCTCCAACAACAAGTTCATGACAACATTCAACAAGCTAAGAAGGACAACTTCTTCAGTAAGGCAAGCAACGCACCAAGATTCAATTTTAGCAGAAGTATCCATGTCTCCCAAGGGAACTTGACGCAATTAGGACCATTTCTTCCTAAGGGGGGAGGAATGATCCAGATGGATCTCGGTGACCATCCGCCTTTTCCACTAAATCACCATTTTGAGCCTGTGGTTTTGATAAACCATGATATTTACCCTTTTGATGGGGAATGTAATGTAATGTAATATTCATTTGTTAATTTCAAACATCATGTAATGATTTCCTATTGGTCTTATGTACATTCCTACAACATAGCGTTAATGCACTGGATCCCATTAGAAATCTGTAGTTAAGCGCACTCAGGATAGAGTAGTACTGGGATGGGTGACCGCCCGGGAAGTCCTAGTGTTTTACATGCTTATGGCATTTTATAAACTTAATCCAATTTATCCCACATGCATCATGGGAACTGTTCTCCTCTCACTCTCTCATATATAATTGAGGTGAAGGAGGCCCTTTAAGCATGCAATGGAGTGTGATGTAAATCTTGTTGTGAATGAATCGTAGCCAACATCTCTTTCTTTTTAGAGATAGGCTACCCCATTCTACCAGTTTGTGTTCTACATTGTTTTTCTCTCTTGTTCATTAATAGAAGTTGGTTTTCACTATATTTTGTGTTCTCCACATTATCTCTGTGTATTTTCTTGTTATATATCGGTTATATTTTTTTCTTCATGTCGTTCTCAAAATAATTTGGATCATCTTCCAACTCTTCCTGAGAATATGGTTCTAAATCCTCTATGGAAGGTAGGACCTGCTCCTCCTAATCCAACATGGATGGCTCATAGAGTTTGAGAATCTTCACATTCACTACTGAGTAAATGTGTATGTATGGGGGTAGACTTAGTCTGTAGGCATTATATCCCACCTTTTCCAATACCTCAAAAGGACCATAGCATCGAGTCTTGATCTTCTTACCAGGACCTTGTAGCCTTTCCTTATTCAACTATAACCATATTTTGTCTCCCACTATAAATGTTTTCTCTATTATGTGTTGGCCATGTCTAGCCTTATACTTTTCCCGTGACTTCTTTAGTGTCTCTTGTACTTACAAATGGATCTGTCTGATCTTATAGATAATTTTTTTGCTTTAAATGCATCTCCCGTGAGGCCCTACCTCACTCCTCCTTATTGTCCATATACAACATCTAAGGGTAAAGGTGGAAAATATACAAAGTAAGTTTCAAAAGGGGACTTACCAGTAGAAGTGTGGACTGCTCTGTTTTAAGAGTGTTGTATATAGATCAAATTTTCATCCCAAATATTTGGATGGTTCTGATTGTAACCCCTCAAAATCCACACCAAATTCATATTGACTACTTCTATCTTCCCATCTTCCTGTGGATGGAATGTTATAGAAATCCCAACTTAGCGTCCATATTTTCCCACAATGTAGTCCAAAATGCATTGAGAAATCTCGTATCCCTATTTGAGATTATGCTCCTTAGTATCCCAAAGTGCACCTAGACCTATTCAAAGAACTTATTCGTTGCATCTTGTTCATTGATGGTATTTTTACAAGGCATGAGAATGAACATTTTGTTGAACATGTCAACTACCACAAATAAATAGTCATGTCCCTTCCTGGTTGTTGCTAAACCTCCCACAAAATCCATGGAAATGTTTTCCCAAGGTCGAATGGGTATAGGTAAGGGATGGTATAGACCTTGCTTCATGTTGTTGGTCTTTCTGGTACAACAAAGTATACATCCTCTAATATACTGTGCTACATCTTCTTTCATTCTGGGTCAATACACATACCCATTTAAGTAGGTGGCCATTTTCCCAACACCAAAATATCCTGCAACCTTGGAGGTGTGAGCCTCTATGATAAGTTGCAATCGTTCACCTTTAGGAACATAGATCTTGTCAATGTTATAGAGTAACCCATTCTGGAAATGATAGTCAACCTTGTTGTCACCTTATTCTATAAGAATTTGACCTTGTAGTTTCTAAAACACCTCCTTGAAGTCCTCATCTTCTGTGTATGCCTCTTTGTATGCATCATGGGTAAAAGGCTCCATGTGCATGTCTTCCAACTTGTTTGTGCTACCCTTCTTATACTTTATGACCAAATGAAATTGTTGTAAAAACCCCATCCACTTGTAATATCTATTTTGTTGTAGCTTACTTAGGGCCTGCAAATATTGTATTGGTTGGTGATCTATGTGGATGATGGTCTCCTTTCCCATCAGATAGTGTTTCCACTTTTTGACAGCTTGTATGATGGCATAGAACTCCTTGTCGTAGGTAGGGTAGTTGAGAATTGCCTCATGAAATACTTCAGAATGATAACAGATGGGCCTTTCTCCCTGCATCAATATTTCTCCCATGGAATACTTGTAACACCCATGTTTCCCCCAGTCTGTAAATATAAATATTATCATGACCAAACTATGAATATGTTTGTTATGTGACCATTGAAAATGGACCTTTTGATCTATTTTGTAATGTGCATATTGATTATTAATTCGATAGATGAATGTTGAACTACTATTGAAGGGATGGCCTTCATGGGTTATGATGTCATGAGAGGAATGGTGCAAGAGGGAGGAAATTACTGGTTGAAATGACCTTTCCAGGAAGTACCCTCTAAAATTAAAAACAATGCAGACCATGAACTATCCTTTTCTAAGGAAATTTGATTACCTATCAAGCTGGTAGTTGGGTAGTCTCCTCGAGAATTAAGGAAGGATGGGAAGAGTACCATTGGGAATATTTTGACATGACTGATGAGGTATTGGGGAAGACTACATGAAAACAGGAGGAGGAATGACATAAAGGGGAGGCACGATTGGGAAAAGATGCCTACATGTTGGAGACATGGAGAACTCTCTAGTTCATAGAAAAGAGAAGATATAGAGGCAACATAAGCTCCTAGAAAAACCTTGCAGAATACCAGAAACCCTCTCGCGGCATCGTACCCTGGCTCGAGGGTGGCCAGTTGCAGCAGTGCAAGTGTATATTTTCCTATGGTTTGGTGGAGAGTGTCACCCCCTTTAGTAGTAGCCAACAGATCTCAAAGTCTGTAGATAAGTAACTTGTCTATTTATATGCATTGATTTAAATTCATGTATGGTTGAATGAACAACATGACACTTTTGGATATGAATACTCGACCTATGAGCTTAATTCTTTATAATGGAGATGTCCTATAGTTCCATAGAATATATATATAGTCTTGTATTCCTAATTGCAGGTAGCCTTTGTCTTCTGTAAAATAATTACAAGAATCTTGTATAAATGGTAAATATGAGAAAGATATCCCTTCTTACTATACGCATTACTGTAACCATTTTCATATATATATATATATATATATATACACACACACAGACACACATGTATGTGTACCTGTTCATCACAGGGTTGGGATGCCTAAAATAAATAATTCTTTTAGAAAATGGGGCAATACAGAGAGACCCTAGGAAAACCATGGAGTTCCTTGGAAAAGCGTGAGGTCCCTAAGACTCGATAAGTCTTGTAAATGAATTAGAGAAAGACTTCGTGAAAGTGGCTAATTCCTGGAGCAAACTACTAAGCGAGGGGGAAACCCTGACTCACCTCGGAGGATCATAATCATTTCTTTGGGGTGGTGGTTATATATGGGCCCTTTATTTGATCAAGGGTGAGATTTAATCTAAATCATTGATCTGGCGAAATGGATAGATGTTGACCTTCCATCGAAGTTGGTCATGAAGCCCGTAGAGTATGCGCCCCAAATCAACAAGGATCGTTGATTAACCAGAGGGTGGCTATGGTGGACTATGGACCATTGGATCTGTCATGGTGGACACGGTCAAAGTCCAAGGACACATAAGACCCAGTATTCTCACATTCATTGGATTCACCACAATGATTGGTTCTCGTCGTAGATCATGAGGGAGAGCATTATCAGAGTCACATTGTCAAAGTAGTTTGAAAGGCCCAAAGTGGAGGCACTCTGAAAGGGGGAGTCTGAGGGATAATTTGGGTTGTCCATTAGGGTATATACCATGAATAACCTTCATCCTAGATCATTGTGGGTCTCATTTAAGTGGGACTAAGAGAAGAGTTGACGCCATACTGACATGCCATGTTGAATATTAGGGACCTAACCCCCTAACCTCTCATGTAGGTAGAATAATATATTTCCATGTAATAAAGGTTGATATTATTTAATAAGGCCTATTCAATAAATATGAACAAGTCAATGTAAGAAGGCCTAATAGAAGCTTCCGCTTCTAGAAAGATCTTCCTCTAGAATTTTCTTTAGAAGATAGAATTAGTATAAATAAGAGTAGAAGGTATGAGAGGGTCTTTTCTTGAGAATTATTCTAATAGAGCTCTGCTCTGCTAGAGGTTTCCCTCTTGAAGAGGCAAGTGAACATTATTTCCTATCAATAAAGGTATTATTCTAGTGTTGTGGATCCATCTATTTTGTTGTTTCGTTTTTATTCTCTACAATATTTATATTTTTATGTTGTTGAATCCACTTTTATTCACTACAATATTTATTCTTATGCTATTATAATAGATTTGGTACCTAACAAGTGGTATCATAGCATCTTTCTTGGAAGAATTTGTGGGTAATTTTTTTTTTCTAGGTAGAGACTTATTTTGGCATCTTAAAGCTACACAGATTTGTTGTTCAATGCATAAATCAGTGGTTGGGGAAGCATACATGCAAGAAATACAAGTGGTACTCAAGCGCACATTTTTGGCCACCTTTGTAACCCCTATTGGTACCCCTTCGAGTGGTAGCGCATCAGATAGCACCTATATACAGATTGGCTTAGACATCCTGGAGTCCTCCATAGATAGACTGATCGGTCGCTTGACTGCTATAGTGCCACCGAGAACAACACTCAAGAAGATACTCTCTAGTACCTGGCTAGTTGGGTAGTATGACTAAGGGCATGGTCTAGCCTCCTTAGTTGGTGCCCTGGGATATTGGTCTGAGTACTACCATTGGGACCTGCATGTATATCAAAGAGATATAGCACAGGGAAAACCCTTGTCTGTAGAAACCCTGAATACCCTAAGACTTGGGATGGAAATAGAAACAAAACAGACAAGATATATTATCATGCAACTATGCCTCTTGCATTCTAGTTGTGAAATTCCTACACATTTCGTCCTGTTAAGCATATGGCCATTTTGTCACTGCAGTATTATTCAAATCAGAGTATAACTCCGCAGGAATAAAAAAAAAAAGTTTGGGTCTTGCCCGCCCCATTATTTGAGACCTATCCCATTGGATTCTTCTATTCATCCTAAGCGTAGTTGTACCTATCATTTTCAACCTTTTTTTTCCTGTGGACCTGACCCCCTTCCCAACACCCTTATTTGACACCTATCTCATTGCATTCCTCTTTTCACACTGAACAAAATCATATATATCATTTTTCACTCTTTTTTTTGTGGTCCCACCTCCCCTCTTTCGTTCCCCTCCACCCATGGCCAACACTCACAACCAAGAGTTCCTTCACCTGCAATATGAATCCAAACAACACAAGGTATACATCCAAATACTGACGTCTCAAATTGCTTCCAATGATTCCCACTTGGACACCTTCTAGGCCAAAGTTACAGGCAAATTGGTAGATGTTAAGGGTGAATTGTCCTCCCTCACCTAGTGGTTGAAACAATCACTTGGCTCTCCCTCCCCTGAAAACAATTACCACTCTAAAGGTGAGAACTCTTCCCATAATATGACCCTTCATTCCAATTCACTTCCTCATGAGCCCTGTCTTCCTCGAGTTGAAGTGAACAAATTTATGGATTAGATCCCACTAGTTGGGTCACTCAAATGGAACATTATTTCTCCTTGCATGGAATTACTAATGATATGGCCAAACTTCATTATGGTGTCCTCTATTTGGATTGATAATGTTGGCAATGGTGAAAATGGCATAGAAAGACATGCCATGGGTATGTTGCTTAGAGTCAGTTTGTGGCAGAGATATATGATCTCTTTGACACTAACACCCATTGTATTATCCATTAGACCAAGTTGAAGCAATATGACACAGTGGAAGACTTTATATCTTCCTTTGAACACTTGGATTTCAAAACAGAGGGAATGTTTGATGCCTTCTTCTAGGAATGTTTTATTAGTGGCCTCAAAGATGAAATTTGAGCCCAGGTCATCATGGCTCTCCCTCACACTTGGTTGGAAGCTACTCAACGTTTTAAGGAAGCCCAACCAATTGTCTCTACTCAGACCCGTAAAACTTCCTTTTTTCCTCACACTTGACTACCAACCATTTCCCTCCTCCCACTCCCCTCAAGATCCATAAATTAACCTAAGCTGAAATAAAAGAGCGCCAACTCAAGGGCCTTTGTTATAATTGTGATGACAAATATTTTTTGAGGCACAAGTGTAAGGAACAAAAGTTGTTTATGGCCATCTCTGAGGATGTTTCTAAAGAAGAGAATGAGAACTCCCTTGTGGTAGAGTTACCCAAGCCAACTGATATTACTTCACCCTCTGACCAACCAGAAGCAGAACTGGTCATTTCATTGAATTCTCTCACTAGATTCTCTGCTCCCCAAACCCTCAAGCTCATTGGATACATTAAGAATCAAAAGGTCACAATCTTAATTGACACTGGTAGCACTAATAATTTTATTCATCATCGTATTTCCGAAGAAACCCATTCCTATATACATGCAATTAACAACTTTCAAATCATGATTGACAATGGAGGCTCCATGAAATGTGGGGGGCAATATGAAAATGTGTCTCGAAATTGGGAAGTACAAACTGGAATATCATATGTTTTCTATTGACATAGGTGGTTGTGATATTGTCCTCGGTGCGGAATGGTTATGTACTCTTGGTCCCATCCTCATGGATTTTAAGGAATTAACCATTCAATTCCAATAGGTGGGACAACAATATAAATTCCAAGGAATCACAACAGGCTCCCCTAAGATCATTAGTTCCCATTGAATGGAAAAGATCCTCAAAAAAGGTCATTCTGACATTGTTTCCCAACTCCATTCTATTCAAGTAATTGAGACACTTGTGGTGCATCCTGACCTCCAATTTATCATCTCCAAACACCAAGTTGTTTTTTCCACCCCCCGGGACTTCCTCCTTCTCATGGTGTCCAAGATCATTACATTTCTCTCATCCCCAACATTCTTCCTCCCACTGTTCTCCCTTATCGTCATCCATTTTCCCAAAATAATGAAATTGAAAAAATTGTTCAAGAATTGCTAGTTGCAGGTGTTATTTGCCCTAGTACCAGCCCCTATTCTTCCCCTATGGCCATTGATCAAAATCTGGACCAGGGGGCAAAATTTTGCTCAATTTTCAAAGTGTTCGGAATGCGATGAAAACGATTCCATTGCGTCCGTCTCGTTTTCCTGATTCCAGCGGTATATTTACTTTCTCAAACGGAGTCCGTATGGATAAGATATCGCGATCTGTTCGCCGAGCCAAACAGGGAAAAATTTGATGCTGACTGGGCAGTCCGTACATGCTACCTGGACAGAGGCCGTACAGCTGATGTGGCGACCGTACAGTGATTTGGCACCTGCTGACGTGGCAGGTGATGTGGCAATCTTTGATTGGTTGACTTTGGACGAGTTATGTGGCAACACGTGGCATGATTTTGTGCAATGGGAAGGTGCCACGTGGCACCCATTTATTGGTTGTTGGTGTTTGTGTGGTTTATTAAAAGTATATGGAGGCCGTGGGGTTCGACCCCCGGACCTCCCCCCACCACTCCAAAGTTTTAAACAAAGTCCGACTACCATCGCGCCCCACGATAATACTTAATAGATATATGCATTTGAATATATTTAAAGTGGTAAGTTGTTAAATGTGGTGGGGGGTCGGGCCAGGGCTTAGCCCCGGCCCGAGGTTTTATCGCACCACATGTGACCACTATACATTTATATGCGCGCACGGGAGTGTTTTTTAATTGGACCTCGATTCTATGCATTATAACATATGACCGTGCCTTTGGTTTAATATGGTGCGTGGGTGTATTAAGTTTCATATAACCATATGTTATATATGTTTGCCAATGTATTAAAACGTGCTCACGGTTATATTATATGCCATGTTTAATGTACGCGCGGTTTGGTTGGCGCGGGGTTCATTTTACATAGCCCACGGTTTTTTTCAAAGTATATGACCGTAATGTGTGCGGTTGTAACCGTTGGAGCATGTGGGAGTAGTTGCACGGTTTTATAACCGTTAAGCTCTTTTCTTTATAGCGCGAGGTCACATGGTGACCATATGCCCGAGAGCTAGGCGGTTGGGGGCTGGAGGCACCCTAGCCGTCCTACAGTTTGCACGGTTATTCAGAACCGCTCGGTGCTGGGTTTAAACGCGCGTTTTGGAGCGTGTTCCAGGTTCATGCACACAGAGGTGCGTTCTGTAGAACCAGTTCCAGCAAAGTAGAAGGAGGAAAATGGAGGAGGTCTAACTTTCTCAGTTTTTGGCCGATTGAGGTGCCGTAAAAGCCCTGCCAGGGGTTTTTGGACGTGCTGGATCCATTGGTTCTGTTTTCAAGGCCATTTGAAGACTTCTTCTGCAAGTTTTTCACCATTTAAGTTCCAGGAAGCTCCAAGGAGCTTGAAGCCCTATTTGATGGAGGACATGGTTTGGTGAGCCTATGTTTGTTTTCTGTGAATGAATAATCATTTTTGGCTAATTGATATGCTCTGAACACATTGGG
>ML795364.1:12536-26265 GCA_009831015.1 Picea engelmannii
TTCTGCTTCTGGTTGGTCAGAGGGTGAAGTAATATCAGTTGGCTTGGGTAACTCTACCACAAGGGAGTTCTCATTCTCTTCTTTAGAAACATCCTCAGAGATGGCCATAAACAACTTTTGTTCCTTACACTTGTGCCTCAAAAAATATTTGTCATCACA
The DNA here is from genome assembly GCA_009831015.1 of Picea engelmannii. Classification (NCBI taxonomy): domain Eukaryota; kingdom Viridiplantae; phylum Streptophyta; class Pinopsida; order Pinales; family Pinaceae; genus Picea; species Picea engelmannii. Next base: position 12,696 of record ML795364.1, read on the forward strand.
ATTATAACAAAGGCCCTTGAGTTGGCGCTCTTTTATTTCAGCTTAGGTTAATTTATGGATCTTGAGGGGAGTGGGAGGAGGGAAATGGTTGGTAGTCAAGTGTGAGGAAAAAAGGAAGTTTTACGGGTCTGAGTAGAGACAATTGGTTGGGCTTCCTTAAAACGTTGAGTAGCTTCCAACCAAGTGTGAGGGAGAGCCATGATGACCTGGGCTCAAATTTCATCTTTGAGGCCACTAATAAAACATTCCTAGAAGAAGGCATCAAACATTCCCTCTGTTTTGAAATCCAAGTGTTCAAAGGAAGATATAAAGTCTTCCACTGTGTCATATTGCTTCAACTTGGTCTAATGGATAATACAATGGGTGTTAGTGTCAAAGAGATCATATATCTCTGCCACAAACTGACTCTAAGCAACATACCCATGGCATGTCTTTCTATGCCATTTTCACCATTGCCAACATTATCAATCCAAATAGAGGACACCATAATGAAGTTTGGCCATATCATTAGTAATTCCATGCAAGGAGAAATAATGTTCCATTTGAGTGACCCAACTAGTGGGATCTAATCCATAAATTTGTTCACTTCAACTCGAGGAAGACAGGGCTCATGAGGAAGTGAATTGGAATGAAGGGTCATATTATGGGAAGAGTTCTCACCTTTAGAGTGGTAATTGTTTTCAGGGGAGGGAGAGCCAAGTGATTGTTTCAACCACTAGGTGAGGGAGGACAATTCACCCTTAACATCTACCAATTTGCCTGTAACTTTGGCCTAGAAGGTGTCCAAGTGGGAATCATTGGAAGCAATTTGAGACGTCAGTATTTGGATGTATACCTTGTGTTGTTTGGATTCATATTGCAGGTGAAGGAACTCTTGGTTGTGAGTGTTGGCCATGGGTGGAGGGGAACGAAAGAGGGGAGGTGGGACCACAAAAAAAAGAGTGAAAAATGATATATATGATTTTGTTCAGTGTGAAAAGAGGAATGCAATGAGATAGGTGTCAAATAAGGGTGTTGGGAAGGGGGTCAGGTCCACAGGAAAAAAAAGGTTGAAAATGATAGGTACAACTACGCTTAGGATGAATAGAAGAATCCAATGGGATAGGTCTCAAATAATGGGGCGGGCAAGACCCAAACTTTTTTTTTTTATTCCTGCGGAGTTATACTCTGATTTGAATAATACTGCAGTGACAAAATGGCCATATGCTTAACAGGACGAAATGTGTAGGAATTTCACAACTAGAATGCAAGAGGCATAGTTGCATGATAATATATCTTGTCTGTTTTGTTTCTATTTCCATCCCAAGTCTTAGGGTATTCAGGGTTTCTACAGACAAGGGTTTTCCCTGTGCTATATCTCTTTGATATACATGCAGGTCCCAATGGTAGTACTCAGACCAATATCCCAGGGCACCAACTAAGGAGGCTAGACCATGCCCTTAGTCATACTACCCAACTAGCCAGGTACTAGAGAGTATCTTCTTGAGTGTTGTTCTCGGTGGCACTATAGCAGTCAAGCGACCGATCAGTCTATCTATGGAGGACTCCAGGATGTCTAAGCCAATCTGTATATAGGTGCTATCTGATGCGCTACCACTCGAAGGGGTACCAATAGGGGTTACAAAGGTGGCCAAAAATGTGCGCTTGAGTACCACTTGTATTTCTTGCATGTATGCTTCCCCAACCACTGATTTATGCATTGAACAACAAATCTGTGTAGCTTTAAGATGCCAAAATAAGTCTCTACCTAGAAAAAAAAAATTACCCACAAATTCTTCCAAGAAAGATGCTATGATACCACTTGTTAGGTACCAAATCTATTATAATAGCATAAGAATAAATATTGTAGTGAATAAAAGTGGATTCAACAACATAAAAATATAAATATTGTAGAGAATAAAAACGAAACAACAAAATAGATGGATCCACAACACTAGAATAATACCTTTATTGATAGGAAATAATGTTCACTTGCCTCTTCAAGAGGGAAACCTCTAGCAGAGCAGAGCTCTATTAGAATAATTCTCAAGAAAAGACCCTCTCATACCTTCTACTCTTATTTATACTAATTCTATCTTCTAAAGAAAATTCTAGAGGAAGATCTTTCTAGAAGCGGAAGCTTCTATTAGGCCTTCTTACATTGACTTGTTCATATTTATTGAATAGGCCTTATTAAATAATATCAACCTTTATTACATGGAAATATATTATTCTACCTACATGAGAGGTTAGGGGGTTAGGTCCCTAATATTCAACATGGCATGTCAGTATGGCGTCAACTCTTCTCTTAGTCCCACTTAAATGAGACCCACAATGATCTAGGATGAAGGTTATTCATGGTATATACCCTAATGGACAACCCAAATTATCCCTCAGACTCCCCCTTTCAGAGTGCCTCCACTTTGGGCCTTTCAAACTACTTTGACAATGTGACTCTGATAATGCTCTCCCTCATGATCTACGACGAGAACCAATCATTGTGGTGAATCCAATGAATGTGAGAATACTGGGTCTTATGTGTCCTTGGACTTTGACCGTGTCCACCATGACAGATCCAATGGTCCATAGTCCACCATAGCCACCCTCTGGTTAATCAACGATCCTTGTTGATTTGGGGCGCATACTCTACGGGCTTCATGACCAACTTCGATGGAAGGTCAACATCTATCCATTTCGCCAGATCAATGATTTAGATTAAATCTCACCCTTGATCAAATAAAGGGCCCATATATAACCACCACCCCAAAGAAATGATTATGATCCTCCGAGGTGAGTCAGGGTTTCCCCCTCGCTTAGTAGTTTGCTCCAGGAATTAGCCACTTTCACGAAGTCTTTCTCTAATTCATTTACAAGACTTATCGAGTCTTAGGGACCTCACGCTTTTCCAAGGAACTCCATGGTTTTCCTAGGGTCTCTCTGTATTGCCCCATTTTCTAAAAGAATTATTTATTTTAGGCATCCCAACCCTGTGATGAACAGGTACACATACATGTGTGTCTGTGTGTGTGTATATATATATATATATATATATATGAAAATGGTTACAGTAATGCGTATAGTAAGAAGGGATATCTTTCTCATATTTACCATTTATACAAGATTCTTGTAATTATTTTACAGAAGACAAAGGCTACCTGCAATTAGGAATACAAGACTATATATATATTCTATGGAACTATAGGACATCTCCATTATAAAGAATTAAGCTCATAGGTCGAGTATTCATATCCAAAAGTGTCATGTTGTTCATTCAACCATACATGAATTTAAATCAATGCATATAAATAGACAAGTTACTTATCTACAGACTTTGAGATCTGTTGGCTACTACTAAAGGGGGTGACACTCTCCACCAAACCATAGGAAAATATACACTTGCACTGCTGCAACTGGCCACCCTCGAGCCAGGGTACGATGCCGCGAGAGGGTTTCTGGTATTCTGCAAGGTTTTTCTAGGAGCTTATGTTGCCTCTATATCTTCTCTTTTCTATGAACTAGAGAGTTCTCCATGTCTCCAACATGTAGGCATCTTTTCCCAATCGTGCCTCCCCTTTATGTCATTCCTCCTCCTGTTTTCATGTAGTCTTCCCCAATACCTCATCAGTCATGTCAAAATATTCCCAATGGTACTCTTCCCATCCTTCCTTAATTCTCGAGGAGACTACCCAACTACCAGCTTGATAGGTAATCAAATTTCCTTAGAAAAGGATAGTTCATGGTCTGCATTGTTTTTAATTTTAGAGGGTACTTCCTGGAAAGGTCATTTCAACCAGTAATTTCCTCCCTCTTGCACCATTCCTCTCATGACATCATAACCCATGAAGGCCATCCCTTCAATAGTAGTTCAACATTCATCTATCGAATTAATAATCAATATGCACATTACAAAATAGATCAAAAGGTCCATTTTCAATGGTCACATAACAAACATATTCATAGTTTGGTCATGATAATATTTATATTTACAGACTGGGGGAAACATGGGTGTTACAAGTATTCCATGGGAGAAATATTGATGCAGGGAGAAAGGCCCATCTGTTATCATTCTGAAGTATTTCATGAGGCAATTCTCAACTACCCTACCTACGACAAGGAGTTCTATGCCATCATACAAGCTGTCAAAAAGTGGAAACACTATCTGATGGGAAAGGAGACCATCATCCACATAGATCACCAACCAATACAATATTTGCAGGCCCTAAGTAAGCTACAACAAAATAGATATTACAAGTGGATGGGGTTTTTACAACAATTTCATTTGGTCATAAAGTATAAGAAGGGTAGCACAAACAAGTTGGAAGACATGCACATGGAGCCTTTTACCCATGATGCATACAAAGAGGCATACACAGAAGATGAGGACTTCAAGGAGGTGTTTTAGAAACTACAAGGTCAAATTCTTATAGAATAAGGTGACAACAAGGTTGACTATCATTTCCAGAATGGGTTACTCTATAACATTGACAAGATCTATGTTCCTAAAGGTGAACGATTGCAACTTATCATAGAGGCTCACACCTCCAAGGTTGCAGGATATTTTGGTGTTGGGAAAATGGCCACCTACTTAAATGGGTATGTGTATTGACCCAGAATGAAAGAAGATGTAGCACAGTATATTAGAGGATGTATACTTTGTTGTACCAGAAAGACCAACAACATGAAGCAAGGTCTATACCATCCCTTACCTATACCCATTCGACCTTGGGAAAACATTTCCATGGATTTTGTGGGAGGTTTAGCAACAACCAGGAAGGGACATGACTATTTATTTGTGGTAGTTGACATGTTCAACAAAATGTTCATTCTCATGCCTTGTAAAAATACCATCAATGAACAAGATGCAACGAATAAGTTCTTTGAATAGGTCTAGGTGCACTTTGGGATACTAAGGAGCATAATCTCAAATAGGGATACGAGATTTCTCAATGCATTTTGGACTACATTGTGGGAAAATATGGACGCTAAGTTGGGATTTCTATAACATTCCATCCACAGGAAGATGGGAAGATAGAAGTAGTCAATATGAATTTGGTGTGGATTTTGAGGGGTTACAATCAGAACCATCCAAATATTTGGGATGAAAATTTGATCTATATACAACACTCTTAAAACAGAGCAGTCCACACTTCTACTGGTAAGTCCCCTTTTGAAACTTACTTTGTATATTTTCCACCTTTACCCTTAGATGTTGTATATGGACAATAAGGAGGAGTGAGGTAGGGCCTCACGGGAGATGCATTTAAAGCAAAAAAATTATCTATAAGATCAGACAGATCCATTTGTAAGTACAAGAGACACTAAAGAAGTCACGGGAAAAGTATAAGGCTAGACATGGCCAACACATAATAGAGAAAACATTTATAGTGGGAGACAAAATATGGTTATAGTTGAATAAGGAAAGGCTACAAGGTCCTGGTAAGAAGATCAAGACTCGATGCTATGGTCCTTTTGAGGTATTGGAAAAGGTGGGATATAATGCCTACAGACTAAGTCTACCCCCATACATACACATTTACTCAGTAGTGAATGTGAAGATTCTCAAACTCTATGAGCCATCCATGTTGGATTAGGAGGAGCAGGTCCTACCTTCCATAGAGGATTTAGAACCATATTCTCAGGAAGAGTTGGAAGATGATCCAAATTATTTTGAGAACGACATGAAGAAAAAAATATAACCGATATATAACAAGAAAATACACAGAGATAATGTGGAGAACACAAAATATAGTGAAAACCAACTTCTATTAATGAACAAGAGAGAAAAACAATGTAGAACACAAACTGGTAGAATGGGGTAGCCTATCTCTAAAAAGAAAGAGATGTTGGCTACGATTCATTCACAACAAGATTTACATCACACTCCATTGCATGCTTAAAGGGCCTCCTTCACCTCAATTATATATGAGAGAGTGAGAGGAGAACAGTTCCCATGATGCATGTGGGATAAATTGGATTAAGTTTATAAAATGCCATAAGCATGTAAAACACTAGGACTTCCCGGGCGGTCACCCATCCCAGTACTACTCTATCCTGAGTGCGCTTAACTACAGATTTCTAATGGGATCCAGTGCATTAACGCTATGTTGTAGGAATGTACATAAGACCAATAGGAAATCATTACATGATGTTTGAAATTAACAAATGAATATTACATTACATTACATTCCCCATCAAAAGGGTAAATATCATGGTTTATCAAAACCACAGGCTCAAAATGGTGATTTAGTGGAAAAGGCGGATGGTCACCGAGATCCATCTGGATCATTCCTCCCCCCTTAGGAAGAAATGGTCCTAATTGCGTCAAGTTCCCTTGGGAGACATGGATACTTCTGCTAAAATTGAATCTTGGTGCGTTGCTTGCCTTACTGAAGAAGTTGTCCTTCTTAGCTTGTTGAATGTTGTCATGAACTTGTTGTTGGAGGGGTTGGATCTGTTCAACCAATCTAATTGCATGATCTACATGAGTGTGGGAGGAATATATCAGTAAAGATGCAACATGAAGAGTATGAAGGGTTCTGTTATAACCTTGCTTGAATGGGCAGTGTGGAGGCACCCCCATAGGTGCAACAAGAACATCTTAGTACTCTTCTACAATCTTGTTGATTTTCTTTTGTTGGATAGAAAGTTCTTGGGATGAGGCTACAGTGGTTGGAGTGTCCTTTTGTTCACCTTCTGATCGGATTGTGAAGAGGATAAACTTTGCAGTATAAGAGATTACTTTGTGGCATTTTTTTGGTGGGACAATAGTTAGAACTACCTCAGGTATCCTATATAGCTAACCCCCCATAGTAACAATGAAGTTACAGGGTCGAGACTCATAAAACAAATGACGCCTCCACATATATGGCTAGCCTAATAGAACATCATATACTAATAGTGAGGAAACATCACACAATACCTCATCCTTGAAAGGATTGATGTTGTAGGACAAGCAACATTGATGGATGACACAAAGATCTTGACCTTGGCAAAGCCACCCGATGTTGTATGGTTGTCGGTGTGGTGTTGTTGGAAAATACAATTGCTTGGAAACCTCTGCTGAGATGGTGTTCTTTTGGATTTTGTTATCAACAATAGAATGCAGTGGGGTCCCCTTCACCCACATCTGTGAATGGAAGAGTCGCTCCCCCTCCTCATGATCCTCTTCTAGTTGGATTGTTGCAGTTGTGACAGTGGCAGTGGGTTCTACATCAATGATCTGTCTCCTTTTATTATTTTCTAAATCAGGGTTGTTGTGGAACTCACACCACTTTCCAGTGTCTTTTTTAGACTTCTCGTTGCCCTCCTTTGCATGCATCTGGGACTCGCTCTCTTGAGGTTGGCCTTCCTTGCTTTGTCCTTCATTATGTAAGTTAGAGTTTCCTTTTCCATGCTTCTCTCACTTACTCTGTTGCTTGAATTTCTGCTCAATTTTGATTGCATATCGATAAGCAACTCCGAGTGAGGAGATGTCAAAGAAAACCATCTTTGTTTCTATGTACCTGTGTAGACCACTGCGGTACTTCAAAAATATATGTCGCTCGAAGTCTTTGATACCCAAATTTGAGAACAAGGTATGAAATATGTTGGTGTACTCTAGCACTGTCTGGTCTCTTTTCTGACGTAGAGTTATCCATCTCATGTATTGGTCATCATAGTTTCCGACAGGGTATAACTCCTCCTTTAGGGCATCTACAAAGGCCTCCCAAGTGGATTCTTTCCCAAATAGTGTATATTCATCCATGATGTACTTTTCCTAGTAACCTTCTCACCAATATCTGACATGGGGAAGGGATTTAAGGAGCATGAAGGTGATATTTTCACTGTTGGAAATTTTTTGGACAGAGTAATAACCTTTTAGCAGATTCAACCATTTTTCTAGAGCATATGCATCTATCTAGCCTTCAAATAAGGGGACATTAAAATTGACTTGTAACTTGAAGGGAGTTGCACTTGTGAATTGGATTCTTGTGGAATATGCCTTAGTTGCCGCCATCGGTAGTCTTCGAAGGATCTGATAAAATTTTACTATCATCTCGTTCCTCTGTCGCACAAGGGCTCCCTCAATAAAAGTATTGAAATGATCTCCTTCTTTGTCATCTCTTCTTTCTTCCGCCATGGGAGGTCGCTTGGGTTGGTGAGAGAAGTCATCCTCAAGTGAAACTATCTCAAGACCCAACTCTCTATACCCTGACCTCATCGGGGACATGTTCTGAGAAATGACAAGGAGCATATTATTCTGATACCACTGATCTAGATTATTTTGAGAACGACATGAAAACAAAAATATAACTGATATATAACAAGGAAATACACAAAGATGATGTGGAGAACACATAATATAGTGAAAACCAACTTCTATTAATGAACAAGAGAGAAAAAAACTGTAGAACGCAAACTGGCAGAATGGGGTAGCCTATCTCTAAAAATAAAGTGATGTTGGCTATGCTTCATTCACAACAATATTTACATCACACTCCATTGCATTCTTAAAGGGCCTCCTTCACCTCAATTACATATGAGAGAGTGAGAGGAGAACAATTCCCATGATGCATGTGGGATAAATTGGACCAAGTTTATAAAATTCCATAGGCATGTAAAACACTAAGACTTCCTGGGTGGTCATCCATCCCAGTACTACTCTATCCTGAGCACGCTTAACTGTGGATTTCTAATGGGATATGAAACATTAATAATATGTTGTAGGAATTTACTTAATACTACTAGGAAATAATTACATGATGTTTGTAATTAACAAATGAAGATGACATTACATTGCATTCCCCATCAAAAGGGTAAATATCATGGTTTATCAAAACCACGGGCTCAAAATGGTGATTGAGTGGAAAAGGTGGATGGCCACCAAGATCCATATGGATCAAAAGAACACATTTTTTTAGAAGTGGTCTAGAACTACAAGACATGGGCAACATGACCTTTGGAAGATTGGGTTGAAAAAACAACTTCCACGCAAAGCAAAGTGGTACTCCAAGGAGAAGGTAGAGGAAACATTTCCTCACCTCATTCAGTAATGATTTTGGGGAGAAAAAGCCTCCATAAATGGGGAGGTATGATACAGATTGTATTATTGTATTATTTTTCATCTATCTCACTACTTTTTGGGCAGAAAAATTGGAGAAATCAACTTGCAGGGCCATTTTGATGGCTAGTCCAAATTTGGAAATTTGGGTCCAAAAAATAGTCAGAAATATTCTGAAGCCACTTTGAGGCATAAAATGACATTTTTTCTATCCAAACGTTATTATGTTGAAATATTCTAAATTCTACATGTCGATACATTTCCAACAACACAAACCATTCGTCCATTGGAGTTCATATGAGAAAGTTATGCCTCCTGCAAGTTGGCCTACCATATTGATCACCATGGTGCAAGTGGATGGAACGTCAACCTCCATTACTTAGACATGTGGGGATAGACACATAGTGTATTTTCTAAGAAAATTCTATAGGGTCCAAAACCATATCATAATTGAAGGTTTAGGAAGTCAAAAACCCATCCCTAGATGGATATCGGGCTATGTTAAAAACTAGGCCACTAGTAGGAGAAGGGGTTCCATTATTTTGCATTGTATCTTGTTCCATAGCTGAGAATAACATATGAGAGTGGTAATTTGTGAGAATAACATACGGGGAGAGATTTTGTAGCAGCCATATATGCCACAGTTCAAAGGAAACTCCACAGAGAGTGCCTCTTTCTCTGTACTTGCATCATTTTGTATACCAGAGAAAAGAGTGCAGAACAACCTCACCTTCTAGATGGGTTTTCTCTCGTATTGGGTTTCCATGTCATATATTGTGTTTATTTGTGGGTGGTGAGATTGTATTTTATTGTTCTCTATTTTCCACTTTTTTATATTTCATGCATAAGAAGAAAAAATCAACAACTAACCATTGTTCTTATCACAAAGTAGTAGGTCATAGATATGTAATCTTGGTCTTATATGTGGATGATATATTGTTTATTGGTGACAATATGGATTTAGTAAGAGACACCAAGTAATTGTTTTCCAAGGCATTTGATCCTAAAGGATCTTGGTGTAGTGCATTATTGTCTTGTCATAAAGGTGAAAATATATAGAAAAAATAGAAAGGCATGGCTTAGTCAAAATAAGTGTATTGAGAAAAATATCAATGAGTTTTGAATTAAGACTTGTAAATAAATAAACCACTTTTTCAAGTGGGATGTTTAATCTATCTACTACCATATGTCCTAAAAATCACAAGGAAAAGAAATACTCAACTAGGTTGTCATATGCTAGCGTTGTAGATTCTCTTATGTATGCCTTGATATGCACAAGACTAGACATCACAAATTCAATGGGAGTAGTAATCAAATTTATTGTAGGAAAGGAACATTGGATGGTTGTTAAAGGAATCAGGTGTTTCCAAGGAACCAAGGAATATGTCTTGTGTTACCAATATCACAATAATGATATTTTATTTGCGTAGATTTGTTAATGAAAATTGGGGTAGAGATGTGGAAAAGAGAAAGTCCACAAATGCATGTGTATTTACTCTATTTGGAGGAGTAGTGAGTTGGATCAATAAGAGGCAATCCATCGTTTCCTTATCTAGTTCAGAGGAAGAATATGTTGCTACAATAGAAGATACTAAAGAATCTATCTAGTTATTAAGATTATGCAACAATATTGGTATGAAACAAAGTAGTTTGGAAATAGAACGTGATAGCCAAACTTCCATTGCAATGAACAATAAGCCTATTTACAATTCCAATAGTAAGAATATTAATGTGGAGTGTCACTTTGTGAGGGAAACGGAGGAAGTATGTGTGGTAACATTGACAAAGTATGGATTAGAGGATAATACAATACATGAATTAAAAAAGATGGTGAATGGAGATATCTTGTCGTGTGAAGAGACATGATTGGAATTGACACTTGTTCAAAGTGATTACCAAGTGGGAGAATGTTGGAAAACCATGTGAATCACTTTTCACAATTTAAAAATAGTGGATTCCAATTGTAAAATGGAATGTACAAGATTTTTTAAAATATTATCCTTTCTTTTAGGAGTAGAAAGCAACTACCTAAAATCTCTATTCTTTATAAAAGGATGAATAAAGTGGAAAAATATTTTTTTTCGGGAAATTCAATTGTTGTGTGTCTTCTTGAGATTTCTTTTTTCTTTAGAACTGCATTTTCTTTGTCTTTAGACTAACAACAAAAAAAATCACAAATTATGTGGGCAATTCCTCCCCACCCCAAATTCATAGAGATGACCCCTTTGGGACAAAAATTACCATGGATCATTAACTTCCAAGAAACTTGGCATTTTATCAAAATTGAAGTCTTGTTAATGTTTGAATATGTTAAGATCGAAACAACCTCATGCGGATATGAATCCCCCTACATTTTTGTAGAGGTGGTACTCCTCTTTGAATTCTTTAAAAAATCATCTTTGAATATCTTGGAACAATAATATTAAAATGAGAGAGTGCTAAAAATCAAACTACAAATCTTTATCATTCAAATAAATGAAAATACTGAAAAGAATATACATGCATCGAGAATTCCTGAGAAATAGACCATAAAACTTCACTCATAAAATAATATATTTGCAAAAATATGATACAAAGAAAATAACTATAGAAAATATAACATGAATCTCACATCCATCACAGTTTCAAATATTTTTTATCACATTAAAGGAAAGAAAGATGAAGGGCCCACAAGAACTTTAAAAGAGTCTTTTCATTGAAATGAAAATGGGATTTGATAAGTTAATTTAAAATATATTATACTCAAATGCTTAGAGTTCAAAGATACAATCAAAATTAATCATAAAGTAGTTCTCTGGAATTTTCTCAAAAATAAAATAGTCTTTAATAATCTTATGCAAATAAAAGCATTTGTCCAAAGATGGACTAAGATTGACTCACGTGGACCATAAAATAAAGAAATAAAATGGGAAAGGAGCAAGAAAAGGGTAAGAATGATGCAAGACCTGAATCCCCGAAATGCGAAAGTGCGAAATACGTTTTTGAATAACGCTGTGGTCACAGCCAATGGTCACATCTGCGGAAGATGGAGGAAGGAGCTAGTGCAACCAAGCTCCATTTCAGGGATTGCGACTTGGAGTGTCGAGACACTTGATCATAGGAATGTCGAATTGCCGAATTGTCGACTGCTGAAATGGAGAAATGTCGATGTAGCCGGTGGTCACATAAGTGGAAGGAGCAAGCATAGCTAAGCTCCATTTCAAGGTTCACACTGTAACTGCTAGAAACCACTGATGGTTTCTGCCAGAGGACTCGAAGAGACTTCTGTGTGATTGCCAGAGGAGCTGAAGAGTCTCAAGGAATCTTCCAGTGGAATGAAGAATGGTCATAGAGGCGATTGACAGATGGAAGAGCATTGAAGCTTGTAACTGTAACAAAGAGGTTGAGCTCGACTCTAACAGAGAAGACGAAGAGTATCGACTACTGGAGAGGTGAAGGAATATTGGCATAACACCCAGTGATGATGAACGCATGGGTTTAACTGCCAGAGAAGCTTAAGAGTTGCAATGATGATCAGACAGAGCACTCAACATGGAGAGAGCAGGCAAAAGCATGGCAAGATAGCATGCACAAGGTGCACAGAGACTATAAGGATGCAGAACAAAGAAGAGATGAGTGTTGGTGTTGTTGAGAGTGATTCAGGCATGTAAAAGGAGGAGTGTGCAGTAGCTGAAATACAGAGGAGAGGAATGGTGCATTGAATGAACATGGTGCACAAAGCATAAAAGGCAGAAGCAAAGAAAGCGTAAGGCATGTGTGCAGCAAGACAATGAGACAGTAAAGGAAGGCTGAGGTGCTATTGTAGAGAAAAACAAAGGATCAGAAAGCGCAGAAATATGCAGACAGAGAGACACTGATACAAGAGAGAAGAGCAACATAGCAGAACAGTGATAAGTCTGGTAAGCCAATGATAAATATTGTATCACTGTGATAAATTTATATATAACAATGATTTATATTTCAGGGTGGTGGGGAAGTGTTAGGGAGGACTGTTGTCCTCATAGGTTCAAGTGGGTGCTTGAACACTGGGAGTTGAAGCTTCCATTTGGTTGCAGCCAGAAAAACCAAGGTGGTAGGGTGGTGCAAGGGAGAACTGTTGTTCTCTGTTTTACAGGTTGGTGCCTGTGTGACTGGAAGTTGGTGCTTCCATCTAGTTGGTGCTGGAACATTTAGGGAGTTGGTTCTTCCTTCTAGTGGGTGCTAGAGAAACCAGGGAGTTGGTGCTTCCCTCTAGTGGGTGCTAGAGAATCCAGAGAGTTGGTGCTCTCAGCATATAACATCTTGCAAAACAGAGGTTGTAGCCTCATTATGAGTTGGTGCTCATAAGTATGATAATGTATAGAATGTAAATAATACTTATCATATAAAGAAGAAGAGGTTTTTACCCTTTATGGGTTTCCTCAAGAAATATCTGACTCTATGTATCTCATATGTGTGAATGATGCTGAATGTTCTATTTCTTACTTCCCTGCATTACTGTGATTGTCATTAAGTGCTCTGTAAAGAGTTTAAAATAAGCATAATTGTTTAAGCACGGTAACAACTGATTCA
>ML795364.1:46807-82968 GCA_009831015.1 Picea engelmannii
AGGTGAGGTATGGAATGGACCCAAAATAGTAGAGGATAAAAATATTCGAGAGGTACACAAGAAGAGTTGAGATAAGACGAAAAGTGGAAGAGAAAGGTGGAAAAGAATTAGCTAGGGGCACACGACGAGGGGTTGGGTCCAAGATGAATAGAAACAAAACCGTACCGCATGGTAGTGCGGGAGTGTATGTTGTGCTAGTGTGGAGCATAGATGAGGATAGGCCCACAAACATGCATGGAATAGAGGAGATGGTGTCCAGTAGGGATACCCGTAGTGATACTAGTATGGACCTAGGTGATGAAGTCCACACCCCATGGTTATTGCAGAGTGTTGCAAACTTAGAAGAAGATGAAGTGTAGAACAATGGTGCACTGATAAGAAGAGAGGAGGGCATGTGGAGTAGTAGTGTGTTGTTTGGAGAGGGTGATTATGTGTGTAGTGTGCAGATCAGATCGAGAGATGAAACATGTATTTGTGGAGTGCATATCATCTCGGAGGAAGGAGCACACATTTGTGGTGCCCATATTGGCCCAAAATAAGGAGCACACATTTGTGGCGCATAGTCAAGATAGGAAGGTAGAGTGTAGAGTTTTGTTGCACCAGAAGAAAAGAAAGATGGAAGCTCCCCTAATGATGGGGTATATGAATTTATAATAGTATATGGTCTTGCGTGGATACAAGTAGAAAAATCTTCGAGTCACCTCACGAGAAGTTTCCGAAGAAGATAGACTTACCCCCTCTTTGTATCACCCTCCTCACTAATTTTTAATCATGAAGAAAAAATGGTAGATAATGAAGAAATAGGAGTAGAAGAAAGAGAATAAGAAGAGAGAAGTGATGAGATGAGTGAAGAAGAAGTTGAAGTCAACAATACTTCACCCCAAGTGATTTTGGTGTGGATACGTCCAACCAATAGAAGTCAGAGAAGAGGAAATAGCTCAAGTACAAAGATGGTGAATCAAGATATTACATTGAGGTTTCCCATGTTCAATGGAATGGGTAAGGACAATGCAGAGCAACCTGTGAGGAAATCAATCTGTAAAGAGAATTATAGATGAAGCAGCTAAAATCACACAACTAGAGACCACATTCAGGGATAGAGCCTTGGTGTGGTACATGAAATACAAGGATAGTGCACCAGTGGGACAGGAAAGGTCCTCCATCAATATTAAGAAGGATCTTCGTAGGGATTTTTAGAAGCCTAATTTAGAATCCCAATGCATTACAGAAATCAAGGAGATCAAACAGAAAGAAGGAGAAATTGTTTGAGACTATGACCAATGGTTTAAAATCTTATTGGATAGGATGAAATTACAAATCCAGGATGTGTATCATAGAGAATGGTTTATTATGGGGTTACTCCCCCATATCCGAGTCCCTCTCACCCAAAAAAAGGTGATGACTTAGGCAGAGGAAATTGAAATCGTGATGTAGTTGGAAGCTACACCTTGAGGCACATAGACATTGATCGAGTTGGTGCAGGTTCAGTCGCAATTGGCCAACCTAAAGATACAACTACATGAGCACGTATGGTGTACTACATGACATTCCGGGGGACATTGCCAAGATGAGTACCCATTCCTTCCAATACATGTGGCGATAGGCATTCCAAGTCTATTTCCATATGGACATTCAGAAAGGTGTGAAATATGCAGACAATGGGGCCATGTGCCACCTCGCTTCCCCACATTGTAGAAATACCAAAAAATGACTCACACTCCATTATGCGAGCTATGTAAATACATTGACCTTGATGTCAATAGTTGTTCCTCCCTCTGGTTAATGCAGGATAACACCCACAATGCATTCTGAGTTTAGTAGGAACATAAAGGTGGTGAGCACGGTGGAGAAGATAGAGGAAGATATCAAGGAGGGCCCTGAGGTGGATATGGGTGTGGTCATGGCCGCAAATATGGAATAGGAGGAGGTAGATCCCCCACATGTTTTAATTGTGATTAGATTGGTCACGTCTCACAATTTTTCACCAAACTATGTGTACTTCATGCATATTGTTATAGTCCTGAATATGTAACTGAGGATTGTCCCAACTTACTGAAGAAGTGGGAGGACAAGAAGACTAACTGTAACATGGTGCATGTTGATCCATGAAAAAACAATAAGAGTAATGAGGAGGTTGATGTCTAGGTGGTAACCCACGACGGGGAGAAGACATAGGTAGACTTAGAGCATGGAAAAATATTGGGTCAAAAACCAAATGGAAAGATAAAAAAACCACCCAAGCCTCCTCCAATTTTGATGCTATTCAGTTGAAGCAGTTTTAACACGATGTGCAAAGAGCACTTGAAGAGAAAATATCACACAAGGAGTTGCAACGCATGACTCGAAGGTCTCTTGAAGAGGCACCGATCCATGAGGAAGTGCAGAGGGTGACACAAAGGTCACTAGAAGAAGATTTGATTCATGAAGAGGTGCAACAAGTGATGCAGAGGTCACTGGATGAAGCTCACATGTGTAAGGATTGTAGTGTGCAATGCAAATATATTTGGAGGAGGCTCACATGCACAATGAAATACAACACGCGACCCAAATATTGATAGAAGAAGCACACATATAGACTACGTTGCAACGCGCTGAGCAAAAACCATATGAAGAACATCGCCAAGAGGAGTTGTAATGCACAATGCACACAGAAGCCTTGTGTGACCTAGGTCACATTGAAAAATCCGAATATCAAGTCAATACCTTCTTACATTGTTGTTTGTGATTGCTTAAAGATCCATAAGTTGCAAGTAAGTTGACCCAGATGTTAGCTACTTGCATGAAAGAACAAGGAGAAGAGAGCAACATATCGATTATGCTGCTAGAAATGGATGTATGCCATGTCAACAAGAAAAATCACATTGTTCAAGAATTTAATATGACAACAGAGCTCGATGGGTACGACATGGATGGAGTCATGTTGGATCTGGGATCCGATGTGGAAAATTTTCCCAAGAAATCTTAGGAAGCGATGGATAATCCTAAGTTGGTTTGGTCGTCCATCTAGCCCTGATTGGCCACTATATACAATATCTACCCCATATGTCGGTTGGACCAAGTAGAAGTGAACATAGAAGGGATGAAAACAAAGACCTACTTTTAAGTCACCAAGATCATGGATGAGTCTGATCTATATCCTGCATTATTGGGGATTGACTAGGCCTTTGAAAATAATGTTGTGTTAAATTTGAAGAAGAGATAGATTTCATTTGAAAATGACACCCTACATGTGGTCGTGCCACTAAACCCATATGAGGGCGACTGGTACAATGATCCCATGGATGAGGATGCATGGAGCTCGGTCATTGAAAATATTTACAAAATCAAGGGGTGCAAGGAGGACTACATCAACCCCACCACAAATGGTGAGTTAAGATGAAGAAGTGTCAAGTATTGTGACAAGGACGCTGAGGATGCCATGGAAAGGTGGAAAACAAGCTCTGTGAAGTTTCCATGCACAGATGCACAAGGATAACAAAAGCAATGAAATGGATCGGGTCTGAGTTGTCTAATGCCCTATAGTTTAATGGGATAAGTTTGATGGAGACATTCCTTGTACAGATGGATAATTTTTTTCCCAAAGAATAGAAACTTCAAGCCATGGATGCAGTGGTTTGAGGGATCCCTATGCAGTGATGGGAGACCCACCGACCGAATATTCGAAGCTAAGAACAAGTATCCGAGTTCATAAAATTTTGATTCGATCTTATCAATGAATTTGAGTTAACCAAATGATACAAGGGAACTGAGGACCCTTAGGAAAACATCTCATTCTATGAATGACACTGGATATCTAAGAACATCCTTCTATCCCAATAGGTCCATTATTTTTTCCACACAATGGATATGATCCCTATAAGATGGTACATTCAGGAGGAACTCAGAAGGAAAACAAGTGAGTTGACCCATATGAGTTCCCAATTTCTTTCAACATTATTTTTCACCGCAGAAGATCCAGTTCATAGATAGGTCCTCTTACAGATTAAGGACTTCATTTTCCATCGAAAACCAATGGACACTGCCCCCAGGGTGGTCTTCTCATACCATCATCTGGTGGAAAAAATAAAAGAAGCAGTACATTACTAGAATATTGGTGTTGACAATATTGATGACGAGTACCCTCATGACACCCAAATCATAGAGTAATAAGGAGAGCATGCACTAAAGTTAAAGGCAACAGAGACAAATGCACCAGACTATATTGGCCCAATAAAAACCAAGAAAAACAATATTGGCACTAAAGAAGTACCCAAGATGGCCATTATTGGATATTATTGGGATAAGGAGATTCACTCAGGTTGTGGACCTCCTTAAAGAGTACGAGGACTTGTTTCCTCAAATATTTTATGAGATGAAGGTAATTACAAGATCATTGGGAGCTATGAATATCCAACTCAAACCTGATGAGAAACTAGTCAAGGGAAGAGCTTATCGCTTAAATCCCAAGTACAAAGAGAAAGTGAAAAAAGAGATAGAATGAATGTTGGATGCCAAGATCATTGTCCCTATGGAAGGATATGATTGTATTATACCTATGGTCATGCAACCTAACAAGACCGAAGAAATTTGCATATGTTTCAATCTGAGGAGTCTGAACGCAGCTTGTGTCCATGACCCTTTCCCAACACTCTTCACAAATGAGGTGCTGGAAAATGTTGGTGGCTGGGAAGCCTACTCATTCAAGGATGGCTTCTCAGGATATCATCAACTTCATATCACATAGGAATATCAAGATAAAACCACCTTTTCAACTGAATGGGCATGATTTGTATACATGGTCATGCCCTTTGGCTTGAGGTATACTTGGATGATTGGATTGTGTTCAGTATGTTAAAAGAACACATGCAAGCTCTTCGAGTAATGTTGGATCAATGCCACCAACTACATATCTATTTGAATTTGAAGAAATGCATCTTTTGTACACCCTTTGGTATATTGTTGGGCCACTTCATGTGCAAAGATGACTTGTTGGTGGACCTAGCTAATATTGTTTCCATCTTGGATATGGTGCCCCCCACTTCAGATCAAGAAATTTTGTCAACATTGGGACATATAGGATACTACCAACATTTCATCCATAATTATGCTCATATTGTGGCTCCATTAGAAAGTTTTCTCCCCAAGGATATTAAATATGAATGGACTATGGAATGACAACAAGCCTTCGATACCCTCAAAGAAAAATTGATTACTACACCCATTTTATTTTCCCTAATTTGTCGAAGCTCTTCCATGTCCACATTGATGCTTCTTCCATTGCATAGGGCGTCATTCTAGCACAACCAGGAGAGGGAAATATCGATCATCTAGTTTATTTTTCCAGTAGAAATTTGTTTGAATCCAAAAATAATTATACTACGACCGAGCATGAGGGCCTAGCCATGGTATATTCCTTGCAAAAATTCATCCATTACTTGTTGGGGTATGCTTTCAAATTCTTCATTGATCATTCCACCCTCAAGTATTTTGTCAACAAACCAATGTTAGGTGGACAAATCTGCCAATGGTTGTTGTTGTTTCAAGAATTTGACTTCAAAGTTATTGTTAAGTTGGGAAAACACAATGTTGGACTAGATCATATGTCGCAGATTTAGACTGAGGAAGATGCTATGAACCTTGATAATGAACTCTGGAATTCACAACTCTTCCAAGTCGAAGCCATACCTGATCAACTGGCCGAAATAACAACATTTCTCATCACTAGCTAGGCTCCTATCGAATATACTCCTGCACAACGTGGGAAACTAGTGACCCGCAATGTTTATTATCAATTGACTTTCAGACAATTGTATAATCTGGGAGCAGATGGAATCCTACGTCATTGTGATTTATAACATGAACAAGACTCCCTCCTATACAAGGCACATGAAGGTATTGTTGGAGGCCAAAATTCCAATAAGGCTACTATGCACAAGGTCCTGCACGCAGGCTTTGGTGGCCCTCTCTCTTCGTAGAATCTAAAGACTACTACAAATGCTATGAAGTATGTCAACGTGTGGGCAAGCCCTGTTGTAGATATGAGCTCTCGTTGTTCCCTATGACTACACTAAATCCATTTGAAAAATGGGTAGTAGATTTTTTTGGGCCCATCAATCCTCCTGCACGTCGCACGGGGGCACGCTACATAATTACCACAATCAAATACCTCTCTAGGTGGGTCGAGGCAGCACCAGTCAAGGACTATACAACAAAAACAACAATGTGCTTTATCTTTGAGAATATCATCAACCAATTTGTATGTCCAAACGTGTTTATGAGTGACCAGGGGTCACATTTTGTGAATGAGACCATTCAACAACTTACCCAGGAATTCGTGATCCATCATCAGAAGAGAAACCCTTATCACCCTCAAGCCAACAGTATAGTGGAAGATTTCAACAAATTTTTAGAACATGCTCTAACAAATGTTTGCAATGTGCAACGTGATGATTGGGACTAGTGCATCCCCGCAATCTTATGGGATTATCAAAACACATGTAAAAGGATGACGAAGCACACACCATTTCGACTGGTCTATGGCAAAGAAGTAGTCATGCCACTAGATTTTTTTGTTTTGAGCCTCCGAGTCACCCTCACCACACAAATCACTAATGATCAGTCCCTTCAGCACCAGTTAGAAGAACCAATGGAACTAGAAGAAGATCATATGCTGGATAGTTTCATTCAATTTGTTGAGAAATAATGACAAAAGGCATGGCACGATTGGAATATACACCAGAAAATTCTCCATCCTGGCTATTTGGTATTATTATAATACAAAAAATATTTACACCATCTAGGAAATCTCTGTGTGATACGGTTGGATCCTTTATGATTGGTATACATCAGTGAATAAAGCATTGCCAAAATTTAAACCATACAAGGTTAACCACTCAAGGGACTCATTAATTGTAGTAGGTTGAAGGTTTACTACAACATGCATGGGGTTGCATCTGTTTAATTTTCTAGTTTAAAGTTTTGAAAAGAGGTAGAATAAATTTAGTATAGAGTGTACATCAGGTAGCATCTATCATAGTCAACATAAATTACCTTTTTTAACAACACACCCTTCACGTAAATCAAGCAGATGGACAGGTGTAAGTAACAGTTTGAGCAGATTTCTAGACTTCCAAGTACAACTGCCACTCTAACACCTCTTCAGGGTACAAGTCTAGTCTAATAATTCATGAGGGCCTTTGAAGAGTCTCCTAGAAATTCAATGCATTGAAAGGGAAAAGTACTCCAAGTTGGGAAGTTAATCCATGCCACAAGTACGCAGTCCCATCTTCCACATATCTCCCTAAGAAGCATTTTCAGTACGATAGATCGGATCTATTGATCTCCCAGGAGAAAATTATCCTTTCCACTTTCTTCTTTTTCTCCAAGCTAATCCCCCCCTTCTCACATCTTTCCAAGGACCCTCAATCCTCTAGAAGAAGAATGTTCAAGGCTCTTTTCTTGGATTGGTCCAAAAAAAACAAATAGAGAAGCAAAGAATGGTGGTCTCTCTTGAGGCTCTCTCATGTCTCTTCCACAATTGGGGGTGGATGGAGAACTTTAAACACTCCCTCATTCACCTCCATAGATGCCAACGAAGGTTTTGGGCCAAGCAATTGGTCGCAATCACAAATTTCTTAAAATAAAGATGGGTGACTCTTATTCCAACTATCCTCCTTCAAAACTTCAATAGTTGGCTCAAGGACGAGCCAGATAATAATGGTGTAGGCTTGTTGGCACCTAAAGTTTTGGGTTCAATTTTTTTCACATGAACCAATGGATTTGTGTGCACTCATTCCATATTTTTGCATGTGCCTAAGAAAATTTGCGAGGAATGACATAGAGTGCGCACTAGATCAAGTTTTTTCAGTTGTGCGCCAAGCTTAAAGACTACCAAGTATGCACATTAGTCCAAGTTTTTTCAACTGCACTGGAAAAAAAGAAGATTCCCACCATAATCAAGAAAGGAATCATCAGGAAATATCCTTGAATGATTACTTCCAGCAACATATGAAGACATTGGATGGCCTAAGAATGAGCTGGCTAGGAAGTTAATATTTCCCTTGATGTAGGAAGTTTAAGTGGAGCGTTGACATGCATTAAAAGCATGTGAGGTAGTTTTATCATACAAACGAGTGGAGCATAGTAGAAAGAGACAACACTCCCCAGTAGAGAAATCTATAAAAGGAAGCTCTAACATCAGAAATGGAGCTAGTTGTTTTAGTGAGTTTAGTGATCTAGCTAGTCAGGATAGCAAGACATTGAGAAAATTGAGCCTTCAATATCGATATCACTCTGAACATGTTGTATTGTTCCAATGATTTTAATATAGTTTTGTGTCTATTATATGTCTGAGTTTTGAGCAAGGGCACATCACGCAATATTTTGTAATTCTGAGGTTTTATATCGCAAAGATACGAAGTTCTATGGTTTTCATATGTATCTATCATGCATGATGTATATCTATGATTGTTCATGTGTTTAATCCTTCATCCCTGTCACAATAAATTTGATCTCTATGATCCTCTCTACATCTCAGGTGAGACCTTCCTTAGCCTTGGCCAAGGATTGACATGCCGATCCTTTGGGGTTTTTGTTGGACAACTGGATGAACCCTGGGTCTAAAACTCCCCAACATTAAGAAGGATGGGACATGCGCATGCATGGACCGAACGCACCCAACACTTGAAGGAGGTGAAATTAGTCCTTGAATTTACTTTCAAATACAAATATTAAGAATAATATATAATCAAACAAAATGGTATGTAATAATTGAGTGTTTTCTTAAGAGAAATATATCATGTATCATGTTGAAGAGTTTAGGCAAGCATCCAATCATTTGTTGATTCCTTTTGGCAACCAATACAACCAAATTGCATTCCTTTAGTGACTTTAACTCTCTTTCAAAGACCTACAAACATAATTTTCATTCTTGAAATAGGAACTTAGACATATAATCTTAATCAAAATATCTACATAACTGTAACACCTTGTTTTCCCCCAAGTCTGTAATTTTTCTTAAGACTTCATGAATTGTAATTGATGAAAATTGTAATTGTGTTTATGTTTAATGAAGACACCTACCAAGTTACTGAGGGGAAGCCTTGCAGTACTAGCCATGATACCAAGAATGGAAATTGGTGAGGGGCGAGTTGGGAAGTTTTTGTGAAGAAAATAGGAAGCTTTCCTAGAAGCCCAAACTACACCTACATAACCTCAAACAACTAACATGCATAAAGTACCATGTTCACCTTGTTCACAAGAAATATTGTTAATGGAATCAGATCGGGTGGTTGGGGAAGTTATGAATTCCTTCATAAATGTACTCGAAGGAGTGATTGGGTTGGTTGAAGTTGTCAGCCAGGAGTACCCTGGAGGTGCCCCTTCGATTTGGGAGCTTGACCTTAAGGATTCTTTTGACATAAGCAAGTTGAGGAACCCAAGGGTGAAGGAAATGTCCCATATCAATAAAGTAAGAGGCAGATAAAATGTGATGAAAAAAAAAAGGCGCAGAAGTAGTGTGGCATCATAAATGAGCAAGAGGGCTCGATAGAGAGTACACAAGCTAGAATATAGCAGAGAAAAATGGGAATAAATTTTGAAGAAAATAGGAATTTTCCCAGAACACTAATGGTCAACATTGGAACAGTGAATACCCGAATCCAAACTTGAGAAGAAAGGGTCGCGGGTTGGTTCTTGTTGGAAAGAAATTGACATTATTAAGGGGAGGGTGCTAAGGGACTATTTATAATTGAAGGGACTCCCTTGTGCAGAGAAAATATGGATAAGAAGGCACATGGTAAGATCGTGGAGGACCTAAACTTATTGGGAAGAGGGGATTATCAATGTAGTGAAGGAGAGTAATCTTCCTGACCAAATCCTTAACCTGATATACAACTTGTGAGAGTCCCTTGGTTGTATCATGGCCTAAAATGGGGGTGCTTTGTTGTAGAAAGAAAAAGTACAACAAATCCTACGGTTGGGTGTAAATGCATCCACCCTCAGTAATTTGGCAAGTTGAAGTTTGACTTGAAACAAATAAGTCTTTCTTAATGTATCTAGAAAAAATTGTTAATGAATATGAATTTCATTGTGTTATTAAAACATGTTTTATCTTGCTAATTTTGATGTTAAAATTTGAATAATATTTGTAACATGACGTTCTTCCCATGATTGATTTATTGTTCATGCTAACTATGAATGAGAGGTATAATGGGGACCTCTAATCCTGATTTTTCCCAAGTAGTTGAATGGAAAATTCGCAAGATTATAAATTTGTGACTTGGGGGGCTACTAGGAGGCGCCACCTATGCATTGAGGGTGAGGGCCAAAGATTGAAGAGTTGGAGTTAAAAACCTTACAAAGAAGGTAAAGAGTTTGTTCTCCTTGAAATTCCCTGTAACCCTATTGAAATACCTGAGAGAACCTCAGTCGTAGATCCAATGCAGAGAGTTGATCCCAACCATTTTATTGGTGCAATTATTTGCATAATATATTACCAAACATAAATTATCAACCGAGATCCGTAATCAGTAGATTTGATGTACTATATGCGCTGATAACATATAGGTTCCTATGTCTGTTTAGTATAGATAAGAAAACCATTTAGAAACCAACACACTCTTAAAAATAACAATCATCACTCAATTCGAAAGATGGAAAAAAATACTCATAAACAAGCAAAACTCTTTCTCAGGTGATGGACATGTTCATTGATGGCTCATGAAAAGAAAAGATGAACTTTGATTCTATCTCCTGAAACAATTAAACTAACATGTGGGATGCTCCATTAAATCTCATGTATGGTGAAAGATGGAGATCCGATTGTTCCTGCATTACCACACTTTGAAACACATATGAAATCAAACAAAATAACATCAAATCAAAAATAACAAATACATGAAATGAAAATCTACACTAATAATTTACAATAAGCTTACCAAGTTGTATCGGTGGCCCTTGCCGATGCCAACATGGAAGCTCTTAGATCAACAGATGATAACTTCTGAGAGAGACAAAATTACTGAATCCAAACTTCCATTAATCTTCAACAGGTAGGTTTACAAAAGGAGTCTCTTCAAGAATCCAATCTACATCATAACAATTCTTCTCAAGAACCTATCTCATAACAATTCCCTTAATCTACATAATGATGATTCTCATCTTTCACATAATATTGATTCTCTCCTCTCAATCTACATAATAATGATCCTCTCCTCTTCCCTCATGAAGAGAAGGCACTCTCTTTTATACATGAAATCTTTGAAAAGGAGATCAACATCTCATAATTACAGGTCCACTTTTCTCTCAACCCATTTCCCTTTATTACAAAATATAATCCCTTCAAATCCTCACACATATCTCTCATATATCTTAGATAAGATATAACAACCAAATCTCCGTGATCTTCTCCTTGGATTAGGATTGAATTATCTCCTCATATCTTTGAAATGGTGGAGGAAGTATTCGAGAAGTCTTGAATTAATCCTTCACATATTCCTACACATGATAAAGCTCACACATTTTTGAGATATACGAAAACATGTCAATTTTCTAATATTTAATCACAAATTCCCTTTTAATATTAAAATAAATAATTTGAAAAATAATAAGGTTTAACCCATATTTAATTATAAAAATGATATCATGAAAGGTTAATGGGGCGATGAAATGTGAAGACTGATGAAGGGAAAGGTGGATGGAAAGACGACATTTATGAGTCCCAACATACCCCCCAACTGAACTTGTTGCATGTCCTCATGCAACCATGCATGGGTCTTCTCAAGAAATTGTGGCATCTGACCTTTGGCTTTGAGTGATGATAATGAATGTTTCTAGGATGGGATTTACATGAGTAATAGCTGACAGTTTCTTATGGTTGGTTCTTGTGTGACAATCATGAATATAGAGAATGTTGGTTCTTATGTAAGAAACATTCATATATATATATATATATATATATATATATATATATATATATATATATATATATATATATATATTTCCTGCTGTTATAATAATAAAATGTTGGTTCTTGTGTAAACAACATTCATCTCTTTGTTGTTATGATAATAAAATGTTGGTTCTTGTGTAAACAACATTCATTTCATTATTGGTTCTGTCGCTTGTTATGATAATAATTTACCCACTTTCCTGTTGGATTAAGAATACATCACTGAGTATAAGAAAGACCTTTTTACATATTTGTGAATCATGCCAGTAGTAAATCAATGCTTATGAAGAAAAGTGCAAACAGAGTATCGTTGGAAGAAAAAAATGTTGGTAAATGGAAAATGAGATGAAAAATGGAATGGTGGTGGAAAAAATGGAGTGATGATGGCGGATATAGTTCCCCCCCCCCAACTGAATTGGTTGCATGTCCTCATGCAACGTGGAATGAGTCAAAGAAGTGAAAAGGAAAGGGAGCATGGTGAGGGATTTTTCCAAATTCATTCACTCTAGCATGTAAGGAATTGCATGATTAAAGAGTAGAAAACAACATACCTCCACTTACCCAAAAAGTAGATGAACTATGTAATAGGAATATGGCTGATGCGGCTACTGGAGCATGGAAGATGTCACTGTTGTATGACCATAGGAAAGGTGACTAATGTTGTAGCTACGACTGTTGTAACTGCTAGATCAGAGAATGTGAAGTGGAGGAGTATGAACTGTTGCTGATGAATCATGGACAAGAGGAAGTATGAAAGTGGAACTGTAGTACTCTCATGTAGTTGAAGTCATGCTGTTGTAATTGCTGAGGAGTCATGAAAAAGTATATAGTCTTCACCCCTGACTAATCCGATGGTACAATTCTAGTCATGCGAATGAATGTGTCAATGTCGAGCATGAAGAGAATTCATTGGATTACCGACCATTAATGAATGTCGTTAACCAATGCGAGACAAACTCACCATTGATGTCAATGAGTGCCAAGGTACCCGAGTACATCTTGCAAAGTGTGAATGAATGAGCTGATGTCGAGCCACTTGAAAGATCTGACGATCAAGGGACAATGAGGTATTCCCATGATTGTCAGCGAGAGAAATTGCCATTAAGGCATGCAAGCCTCTAGGTACTCAAAAGGAACTCTAGTTTATATCCTAGATAAGGTGATGAGGTCGATGGGGCAAGACTTGTTGAAAGGAGGGCCTTAAGGAATCCCACATCAGTCAACACGAGTTCTGATAAAAAGATTGGTAGGACTATAGGAAAGATCTCAGTAGCAACAATGTTTATAGCAAGGTAATGTAGTCGTCAAAAGGGAACTGAATGGTTTTATTGGCAAGGCAAAAAGAATGGAAAAATAGGAAAGAAATGTATGCAACTCAGAAAGATAGGTGTATGTGAAGCCATGATGGATAAGACAAGGATATAGCGGACTCTAGCAGGGATGACGAATAAGCTCGGAAGGAGAAATGTGGGAAAACATTCATGACACAAATGGGTTTATGAACGGTTTCTTGTGTAACTGCAAATGTCATGAGATGTATGAAGATCAACTCCTTCAAAGTGTCCAACAAGGCATGTTTCACGGAAAGAGTTTGTGATTCTTGAAAAACACTTCATCATGAGATGTGAATGGCTGTGAACCTAAAAAATCTTAGTACCAATTCCTGCACGAAAACTTGTTAGAATTTTGAAAATATAATCATGGAGAAGGAAGTGCGAATGCGGCAAATTAAAGAAGTAACATGCGTTTATACCTGTTGTTGTTGCACACTTATTCCATGGGTGATTGCTGCTTGAAGTGACTTTAGGAAAACAATTAGCGTTTAAGCATAGAAGCATGTATTCGCATTGTTTTCAAGAATTTGTTGAAAAGTCCATTTGCGATTTTGTTTTTGTTGTTTTGATTTATTTATTTATTTATATATATATATATTTTTTATAATGCCTTTTTTTTTTTTTTTAATTTTTTTTTTTAATGGTTTTAGTATTTTTAATTATTCATTCAGTACATCTCATGCTAAAAAGAAACCATTTATCCAAAAAGTAGTGAATCCACCCATTCTTAATAAAAAAACAAAATCAATAAACATCTTAGTTGCGTAATCAATAGAACATAGCTGAAGCAGATTAAGAGGACAGTGATGGTTGTGGGATCCTGGAAATGAAAAAGATTACATTCATTCTTCCCTAGGCACTAAATAAATATAACTTGGATCAAAACTTTTTAAGAATTCAAAACCACAGTGTGTGTCCTTCTGCCATAGAACCGAGAGTTAAGGGTTCTTTGAAAGGCTATTTATTAAGAATGCGCGAGAACAATAAGAATGCACGAGAAGTTCCAGGTGGGCATCCCAAGTTATAAGAGTTCTCAACTTATATAGTCTAGTAGTAGCCATTATCAGAAGTGAGTGGATCAGCTAGGGTAATAAATCGAGGTGGGAAGGAGCATTAAACGAGGTGGTTCCACTCGGCATCGCTACGCCTACCATTACATCTATTGTAGTAGGTGAAGTCGACCAAGCATGAAAGAGGTTTTTGAAAGGCCCTAATATTCTCGTTTAAATTGATCACTTTCAAATCGTAAGTCGGATGAATAGTTGGGAAGGAATTGAATTTATATATTTTGGAAATCTTAAGCAAGAGGAGGCCAATTCCCTCCCTCAACCAACGTTATGAAAGAGGTTGTATTCTTTGACAGGCATTATGGGGGATCTACGCAAGAATTAGCCATGAGACTAGCCACAAGACAAACCACGAGGCTGCAATTTGATATGGGGATGATGCCATCATTCGTTGTCTTGATGACTTTGTACCATAACTCTGTCCTGTAGCACGCAGTCCCCTTCACGCGTCACAATTAATCGTAAGAAAATACTTGTATGCATGCGATTTGAATAGTTTATGAACTTCAAAACATATTATTTCTATCCCCAATCCTGCAACAAAACATCGACTTTTCTCTCTAACACTTGACTCTGCTCACCACTCAACGATTTCTTTGGTTTTATTTTCTCTACGGGTGGTGGTTTCTCTACAAATTCGTGAAATCCGTGAATGCAATACAAAACAGCCATGGCTCTCAAACAACAACAATTCGTGGCTTGTTCCCACGCTTTCTCTGAGACCATATTTCTCTCCATCATCCACACAATCAAGAGGCCTCAGGAAACGTACTTGGAACTCGTAGATAGTTATCACCCTTCTCCAATTTCAACAACAAATCTGATATTGCACCCTGCGCCTTCTCTGAAATCGAACGAAAGACTAAAGAGTGGGACGCCCAGGGTTTCTCTGATAGGAAATTAAAAATTGAGAATACACATCGGTGCAAACAAAAAACTCAATTCCTTATTCTACTAACCAAACCTAGATTTTAGGCCATTTTTTCTGTACATTTGGTTGGAGTTGCAACAAACATATTCAACGATTCTAGAGTTGCAACAAACATACTCAACGATTCTATTCTTAGGCCGATGAGACAAAGAAGGTTACGCTTCATTGGCACTTTGAAGTTATAACTGTTTGTTGTTTATGCCAATTTTAGTTTAGATGCTTTTTTTTTTCTGCCGTTCACAACTGACCGAGTTGGCATTTTTGTTAGTTTCGATTGAATGTTTGTTATTGACTGGGTTGTGGCGGTCAATCGAGAAGGGGATCTATATTGTAATCAATGTATAGATGATAAATATGGAACCGTGGATGCGGTTGTAAGGCCGCTACAAGAGTTTTCCAAATATAGCGTGTGCATTATCAAAAGATGCCACAAGCTTGCATGATCACAAAGAGTTTAGTAAAGTGGTTTTCAGGACGGCCATTGGATTTTTTTGTTATGAGATTTGTTGGTTTCTTTGTCAAGTCGATCTTCATCCCAATTAACAATATCATTGTGGGATCAAGATTACTGATATTAGGTGATTTTAAAGATGCCGCGAAACTGAGGACCATAAAATTTGTATATGAAGAAACCTTCTATGCACGAGACTCAGGTATACTGGAATAGTTAAAGGAACAGAGTGCCAGGCGAAGAAACGTTGAGGGGTCAGGCAATGGAAGGGATGGATTCACGATCGTCATCCACTATACCCAGGAAGATGTGACATATGTGCATGCAAGTGTGCACATGATTTCTACGATGATATTCAACCTGCATTTCTTTGATTCAAAAGGAGAGAAGAAGATAGAAAGATGATAAAAAATAAATGAATTCGTGCTCTCATGTTAGATGGCAACGACGCCAAAATGTTGGTGCAATTATTTGCATAATATATTACCAAACATAAATTATCAACCGGGATTCGTAATCGGTAGAGTTGATGCACTATATGCGTCGATAAAGATAGGTTCCTATGTCTATTTAGTATAGATAAGAAAACCATTTAGAAACCAACACACTCTTAAAAATAACAATTGTCACTCAATTCTAAAGCTGGAAAACAAAACTCTAAACCAACAAATCTCTTGCTTAGGTGATGGACATGTTCATTGATGGCTCATGAAAAGAAAAGATGAACTTTGATTCTATCTCCTGAAACAATTAAACTAACATGTGGGATGCTCCATTAAATCTCGTGTATGGTGAAAGCTGGAGATCCGACTGTTCATGCATTACCACACTTTGAAACACATATGAAATCAAACAAAATAACATGAAATCAAAAATAACAAATACATGAAATGAAAATCTACACTAATAATTTACAATAAGCTTACCAAGCTGGATCGATGGCCCTTGCCGATGCCAACATGGAAGCTCTTAGATCAACAGATGATAACTTCTTAGAGAGACAAAAGTAATGAATCCAAACTTGCATTAATCTTCAACAAGTAGGTTTACAAAAGGAATCTCTTCAAGAATCCAATCTACATCATAACAATTATCCTCAAGAACCTATCTCATAACAATTCCCTTAATATACATAATGGTGATTCTCATCTTTCACATAATATTGATTCTCTCCTCTCAATCGACATAATAATGATCCTCTCCCCTTCCCTCATGAAGAGAAGCCACTCTCTTTTATACATGAAATCTTTGAAAAGGATATAAACATCTCATAATTACAGATCCACTTTTCTCTCAACCCATTTCCCTTTATTACAAAATATAATCCCTTCAAATCCTCACACATATCTCTCATATATCTTGGATAAGATATAACAACCAAATCTCCATGATCTTCTCCTTGGATTAGGATTGAATTATCTCCTCATATCTTTGAAATGGTGGAGGAAGTATTCGAGAAGTCTTTTGAATTAATCCTTCAGATATTCCTACACATGATAAAGGTCACACATTTTTGAGATATATGAAAACATGTCAATTTTCTAATATTTAATCACAAATTCCCTTTTAATACTAAAATAAATGATTTGGAAAATAATAAGGTTTAATCCATATTTAATTATGAAAATGATATCATGAAAGGTTAATGGGGCGATGAAATGTGAAGACTGATGAAGGGAAAGGTGGATGGAAAGACAACATTTCTGAGTCCCAACACATTTGTTAGATATCTGGGCATTGGAGGAATCCTTTCAGAAGGAGAGTCTTTTGGAAAAACTTGTGAGAAATGCTAAGGTGAACTTCCTAATGGGAATGTTTTGAGACGACGAGAGTCATCGATTCACCGGGAGGTCATAACGATGAGATCTGGACCATAGATATCATCTTGAACAATTTCTCTAAGCATGTAGAAAAGGTGGTGTTCAGAAAGATCGAAGAAGAATGGGAGGAAGGAACTTCCATTGAAGAAATACTAAAGGAGAAATTATGAAAGGAATAGAGCCATTTATCTGTTGGTGATTTAGTTGATGAGATCTAGGCCATTGATTTTGTCACGGGTCCAACTGATGAAGAACTTGGTTAGAGTTGTAGGGTTGGTTATCCACTGATTTCGTCATGGGTCCAATCGATGAAGAACTATATCGAAATTGTAGGGTTGTTTATCCACCAAGTAGGTATGAGATCCAAGATATCCCTGACCATTAGATGTGGATATCCGATGACCATCAGATCCATCGAAAAATTCCAGTTCGAAAATAATTGTTCAAAGAAATCACGAGGTTGTGGAAGGAGGTATTTGTCGATGGAGAAAGATCCAGTGAATGCAAAACATTGATCTATTGTGTAGTCCAATTGAGGAGATCATTGTCGTAGATCTTGTCGTCAACCCCACATGTTGAGTGATTGGATGGGATTGGGTGAGACCATTAGTGGTCATGTCATTTGAAGTTTTTGAGTGAATCGAGACCATTGTTTTCCACGGTTCCCGACTATTGGATCTATCGGGAGTGAGGCTATCAGAAGGAAAGTTTGGGGTTTCTTAACTTGTCTTTCCAATGAGGGAGGGTTTGATTTACTGCTATTCATTAATTAAACCTGAGCTGAGTGATCCAGAACTGTCGATCTAGATGAGTTCACCTTCTGGTTTCATAGATGCTTTCCATCAAAGGATTTATATGGGAGTGTGATGTGTCTGAGGACATGTCATTTTCATGCTAGCACATACGCCAACATGTGCATTAGTGAATATGACATGGAGGATTCCAAATGGAAACTATGAAAGATAGATGATGTGGTCAAGGGTAAATCCCATAAGACCTTAGAAGGCCACTCTGATAGGTCTGGAACCCATTTCAAACTATGTATAAAGCTAAAGTAAATATCCATGCGAGTAGGTTTCTACCCATGTGTTGAGGGGGATGGGTTCCCTTTAACTCAATAGTAGGAATCACACCCAAATATGAGGCCCAATTAGAGTCTTCTTCATTTAGAGTAGTGTGATTCTATAAATTGATGACCCGACAACCTTTTTTATGGGATTTGATGATTAGATGTTCCTTTCCCAATGTTCTCTCCAAACTACTTATATATTTTTATATTTATTTATTTATTTTGTTTAAAGGAAAGAAAGTGAAACTAATCTAAAAGAAATTGGTTTGTTTTAAGAAGTATGAGCCCATGGTAACCTTTAGCCAACAATATGTAAACAACACATGTGATTGAATTATCCTATACTAATACTAACATTCATCAAATATCAAGTGTTATTTCAAAAACAAAAAGAAATAACATGCATGAAACGATCCATAAGGAGAAGATTAGAAGAAACAATTATATACTTCACTTATACATAACAAATTAAAGTACATCAATTTTCACCAACTTTCATTCAAATATGTATAAATTATTCAAGATAAATTACAATAGTTACGATCTTACTGAATTCTTTTAGTTGCTAAACAAAATGTAGAACAATCCACGGATTTTGTCACACCCACAAGTTTAGAAAAAAATTGACTTTGGCTCTCTCTGAGCTTCTGAATTAACTGTAGTGAGAAATAGTTCTTCACACCGATTACAAAATTTCCTACAAAAACCATCGACCCTATGTCACATGGCCGATCCATTTATTTATCAAAATTGAAATGTCTAAAATAAGTCTTAATTCTAGTTTAAATAAGGAAAAAAATAGCAATGTGGACTAATCCACGTATCTCCTTCAAGTCGTCTTTTAGTCACTAGGTAACTACTCCAGTGGGTTTTCCTTTTCATACTCAAACCATTTGCCAAAAATATATTCACACGTGTGCACATAAGGGAATCATTGATGATCCATGGGCACACTTAGCACCTCCTTCATTTCCATTGTGCATTGTTTGAACTTGTCCATCTTTGAAACCATGTGTTCAGAACCATTGATGCTCTCATCGGGCCCTACACAAACCTCTTCTAACCTACCCTCTTGCCAATGTGGTTATTTGGAGAACATCTAACTCATATTTCTAGTCCCAATCAATGTGTTTTTTAATTATATCATTGAGGTCTCGAAAATTTTCTAGTGAGTCGAAATCAAGGAATTGAATCTCCTTCATCTTCTCATTTATATTATGCCATATTTTGATACATTCCTCCCATATTTCTTGCATTTTTTGTTGTGTTTCAACAACCTCCTCGACCCAGTATTTGACCGCTCTTTGTATCATTTATATGATATCATTAGTGAGCATTATGATGCCATGATCTTCTCCTCCTCGACCTTTTTGGATTTCTTTAATGCATTCAATTTGGGCTAGGGCCCTATGTTCCCATTCATACCACCTCAAATTATCTTATGTGTCACCAGATCTAGCAAATTTTCCTCTTGGTAATTTACAGTGTTGGCCATTAAAATATCCCTTTCTAACTTATACCTGCCATATTATTCTAGGAATTCATCCCTTAGAATTATGACTGCTTGAGTGGTATTCTAGTAATACTCAACCTATTGTCTAAGATTCTCTAGTTCCCTTCTCATGGCCTCTAATTCCCTTTCATATTCCTTATTCCTGTCAATGGTGGTATTGGATATTTCCATCCCTACCCCCGTAAAATTGCTTACCTTGGCCTTCTTAGCACCAAACAGAGTCTCTTCAGTAGTTATGACTATAGTATTGTCCAAGATGAGATTTCTCTTACCGTTTGTCCTATTTACCACAATCTACCTCTTTCGGTCATATGTTATAGCCTCAATGTATGCTACCTAATCCACTATCTCTGGTATTTGTTGATCTCCCCATGCCAACACATTTCATATGCTTTTGGGAGTATGGAAATGTTCAAGAAAATATTCATTTCCACTCTTTGATGATAATGTTTGACCACTCAACCACTTTATAACTTTATCCAAAGGATGTTCTTTTCTTGAATCCTTAGGAAGCTAATATGTTGTATTGGTATGTTCTTCCCCTGCATCTGTGGATATATCACTCAACTGCTCAGGGATATAGTTTCTTCTGGGGAATTTTTATTTAGTTATTATGGTGGTATCACTTCCTTAGGAAAGGAAATGGTTGGAGTATTGTTCATTGTTTCTTCATTTTCTGGAGAAGCACTCCACTCTTCTTGCTCATTCACTTTACATGTATCCTCTCCATTTGTTTCTCCAGAGTTCTTATCCTTTTCATCATCCTCTTTCTCAGAGGTTGTATCTTTTGAGCTATGCTCTTCACTTTCACTTCCACCCTCATCATCTTGACCTTTTTCTTCTCGTTTTGTTGGTTTTAACCCTTGCTCCAGGGGTGTCATTACCTTCTCAATTGTATCAGTTTCCACAACCTCTCCTTCTAGTTAAAGTGTTTTAGGGGTTAGACTTACTTTTTCCTATGTGTTGGACTCATTTAAAATGGGAACTCTTGAAGTGTCCATATTGTCACTATCATCATCATAAATTGTTATCAAATCTATGATTACAAGGGAAAACAATATTGTTCATGGTACCTTTGTCAAGGCCTCGAATGATACTATTGGTTCTGGTTGCCCCACTTGCACTTGCTAAGTGCTTAGTTTTGATTGAGAATTAATTTCTCTCGATGTGATTACCCCTTGAAAATGTTTTTCACCCTCTACCCTATTTGATTCTTCCTCATCTTTCCTTTGTTGTTCCAACTCTTAATATACTCTATTTTTCTCATCTTCATGAGTTATCCTTTCATTTTTTTTCTTGGAATCTTTCTTCTTCATCCCTCCTTGCTTATTTTGCTTCTCTTTCTCCTTCGGTCTGTGCTCATATGAATGCTTCTCTTGTTTGATTAATCATATCAACGTGTTCATACATAGACATGGCCCTAAACCGAGTCAAATCATGTTGCACTCTCCTCTGGATTACTTCTCCCAATTTTGGGAATTTTCAGTAAAATCTTCATCCTCGAATTTATCATGCATATATGGCCAATATGATACCACTTTCCCAACATGTTTTGATACCAAATCCTTTATATCATGCTTGTGGTACATGCCTATCAGAAACCTATATTCCAAGTGACTCAAGCCTTCTTGTTTCTCCTATGTAGTATCTTTCACAAAATAGTATCCCACTTGGAGGTCATATGAGATGAAATCCCTTTTCTTGTATTGAACCAATGATGCATTGAAACCTTGTAAAAAAGTTTGATAACATATTTCTCCTAAAACCAATCAGTCCAACACATAGGCCGGTAGCATATGTGGAGCTCCAATGTCTCCAAATATTCTAAGATAAGTACTCTTCTCCTTCAAATACCAATTTATGATCAGAGACACTATCTTTTTAGTTGACTTTGAAATTCATGGGAATTTTTGTTTGAAAATGATAAAGCGTAATCTGGATAGAAACTCATCATATATCATGGCATAATATTCCTTGTACCTATTCTCCCATAGGACACTAAAACATACGTGAACATGGTTCTCAGACACATTCCAACTCAGGCCCATCCCTGAAAATATATTTTTATCACAAACCACATATAGCAAATAAGAGGCCATCTAAAAGGAGGGTACATATCCTGGCTTTGGGTTTTGGTCCTGCTCTATTCTAGTGCTTAGTTGTTTGGACATGATATCTCCCCAATTGAAAATGACTCCCGATATTTCCATAGTGTAATATAGGGGCATCCAAGGGGAGAAAGAATGTATAGCATTCTTTCTCCCCATACAACTGACACATCAATGCCATTAAGTACATATAGGGTTCTCTTAGGTTAGTGGTGCCATATCATTGTGCAGTCCTGTTTATAACATTTTTGTCCTCTTTCCACTAGGAATATAGTAGTTTGTGGGTATCATGTCTTTCATAAAATTTAACTGCGAAATTAGTGTTTAACCTAACCTCGGGTTCCATGTGCTTATAGTACTTATTCACTTCTACTGGAAAAAAGAATCCTACATATTTCCCTTGTTCATCATTGATCAAACATTTAGAAACTTCTGTGTAACTGATTATTCATTATAATGCCTCTACACAAGGTAAGATAGGAGACTTAAAGGCTACCATGTGTAATAAGGAATATTTGATGTTCAAAATCACATGATCATCCATAATATAATTTTCGGGCTATTGTGAGGAGTGAATTCTAGGAAATATATGCGATTGACCTTATTGAAAAAGTCATTCCATAAGGGAAAGAGTACCTTGGACATGATGTTTAAATATATGTCTTTATACAATGGTGGCTTGTTGAAAACCTTCTTCTGTGGAAGCCAAATTACAGGTTCTGCTTTGGGCATATGCTTTGTCTCTTCAACAACGACTGGGCTCGAAGCTTCACTTGTATTTATGTTTTTCCCCTTGGGTGTTTTCATGGATTGTTGAGTGGTTGGTATGCATGGTGGTATTTTCCTACACAAAACAACATTGTTATTCTCACAATTTATTAACTTTTTTGCGAGACACACAACAACTATAAAAATGAAACTCATGCATGGATAAGCAATTGGAAATTAAACTCAACACTTATCGGTTCTATTCACACCACTCATATTTTAGCAATAAAACATCTCAAATGCACAAAACATATGGTTTTGATATGATCTTCACTCTATAAATTATCTCAAATTCTCAATGGTAGGAATGTGTAAACTAGGAGGGAATCTGAGCTCATATACCCTACCTTCCATCAATCAAATCTGGTAATTATAATCTACAAGTATAGTGAGGTATTTGCAAATATTGAAGGTTTGAATGCACCACTTGTGTCATGCTTGAAATTAATGAGTTACGTCGAATGACGGAACAAGGATGTTGTTCTTTATTTCATCGTAAGTTTTAAATTATCATGGTTTGGCGTGAAGTGAACGTTTACGTCGGGGTTTGGGGATGTGATGTTGTCAATAGTTCGAGTTTTTCTCAGTTATCCTTTATTTCCAATCCCAACGAAATATTATGTCAAAAACTATTTTTTTCAACTGTCGTGTAGCACATTTTTCAAGGTGTTGATGAGTCCAACATGTGTGTTTGTATGGTGATTTGGTGCATGAGTTGTCATCTAACCTATCCAATGGGAGAATTGATTCTGATGTTGCATGATTTGATTGGTCTTATAATGATAAAAAGGATGGGAATGCAATTCACTCGTTATAACCTGTGCAACCAACTAATCTCTCATTTAAACTTTCAACGACCATGATCAACCAATGGTACAACACGAATGGTCTATATTTAATCTCATTTCCAAAGGGTTTCATCCATCGGTGTAATATTTTGTGCGTAGAAGTCCTATTTTAGAAATCCAAAGAGATGACGTCGATGGATCATTGTCCATCGACAGGGAGACCCATCTCTTTATCCTTTATGAAATAAAACAAAAATCTCTAACAACTGATGAACTTCATCGACATCAGTGAGCTTTCCTCCTTGTTTACATTTCCATATCTCCCATGAGATTCCCCACACATCAATGGAACTAAGGATTGTACAATTTTATATGGTAGATGACATGACAATACAAGATTGTTTTGATGACATGGTGGATGAAGTGGCAGTACAAAATCCCATGTGGAAACACTGGGTGCAATTCCAGATGATGTGGACATTCATAAAGATGGGATCGAGTGGATCTTAGTTTAGGGAATCAACAATCAAGACCGATCCAATGTTAGTTTCATATGGCCATGATCAATTTGTTTGGTTCATTCCATCGACATTGGTGAGTTTAAGACTCACATCAAATATTTCACAACATGCAGTGACATGCGCCAACAACTGATGAACATCAACCATCAACAAGATTGTCTATTGAGGGCTGAGAAAATAATGGATTTAACTATTTTATTCCTTTTCTTCAAAATATCTAAGTACCAGAACCCATTTTGTCCTAAAATTAAACCAGATATGTTTTATTCTTTCCAATAATCACTCATCTCACACTTGAGACATAACCAAAAGAGAAAAATTGTTCAAGAGAAAGTTTAAAAGAAAACTGTTATCAAACAAATCAAAATACAGAATAAAAATGAAAGCAAAGTGGTACCCCAAAATTCAAGAAATTTTGAGGGTATGTTTAGTGTTCAATAAATGGTGATTCATCGGGCGAACCAATATCTATGTTCCTAACCTTATCTATAGTGATGTAACAATTTCAGGAGGCAACCTCCAATTCAAGATAATAACTCAAAGATTTTTTATAACTAT
This sequence comes from Picea engelmannii, assembly GCA_009831015.1. Classification (NCBI taxonomy): domain Eukaryota; kingdom Viridiplantae; phylum Streptophyta; class Pinopsida; order Pinales; family Pinaceae; genus Picea; species Picea engelmannii. The sequence continues at coordinate 71,665 of ML795364.1, forward strand.
GTATGCATATGATCTGGGGAATATCCAAGCTTGTCTAAATGTGGGTATTTGTGTCATTCCATACCTCTTTTCTACAAACCCATTCCCCATGTATTACCAAACAGAAATTGAGCAAGAGACCGCCACTCAGAGGGGATGTTAAGTATTCAACCTTTACGTAACTTGGAACTCTTCCTGGTGTTTATCCACTTCCAATGAGCATCCATAGCCTCAGCGGAGTCACCCTAATATCACATACCTTGCTTCATGCCAACAAACACCCATAGCCCTGACGGAGATATCTACATACCCTCCTTAATATCATTCTTTGCGACTCAAACTTTCATTTTTCCATTTATTTTGTATGAATTTTATTTCAGTAAATCCTCATTTATGGAATTCTTTTGGAAGAATAAGTACAGATTCAAGAACTAGTTAGGGAGGAGGATATATGTTTCTTTGAAGAGAATTAACCGGTACTTATGTATTTATTTGTAGCATTTGCACTAAGGGAGGTGAGATATTTACTAGTTCTATTGTTAAACATAGTTCATACTCTCCTTCATTTCCATTATCCCCTTCATAGTTTCCGAACCACGAGACCAAAAAATACATTTATTCCCTAGTTGATATGTAAACATGAATGTAAATAACTCCTATGTTCAAATCTCTTTTTGAAAGAAGACTCCTTAGTTTTGTTTTAGGTGGTGAAGAATTAGGATGAGAGCCATTGTTTTTCCGAGTTTCATCATGAGTTTAGATATGTAGTATCATTCCAACATTATTCATAAAATATGATCACAGAGAAAAAGAATAGGAAAATTTCAAACCAAAACCCAAAAATAACCCGCAACAAACTAAATTCAAAAAAAATTGAAAGATCAAATCTAATTAAAACAAAACAAAGGAAAACCAAAACAAAGTAAACTATGGTACAAGGTTGCTTGCGTCTAGTAGCTAAGAAAATAATCTTTTTAGGGCTTGGCCATTGATAGGCAGAGAATATATATCACCCCTAAGTTTTTCCAATCGGCATATGCCTATCCCAATTTTCTCATCAATTTGGTAGGGACCGATCTATAGGTTTTGTAATTTAGAATGTTTCCCCTTAGGCTTGTTTATTTTGTCCCATTTCAAAACTAGGTATCCTACTCAAATCTTCTGTCTTTGGTTTTTTGCTTATCAAACCATATTTTAACCAATTGTTGGTGAGCTGCATTTTTTTTCCTAGCCATTTCCCTTTCTTCCTCAACCATCAAGAGTGTGTCTATATGTTGTTGAATGCTTGACAGTGGTTGGCCCCTAGAGGCTTGGGAAAGTTGTAGAGAAGGGAGATACATGTTGGTTGGTAGAATGGATTCATTTTCATACACTAGAAAGTACGGAGAGTTCCCTAAGGCTTCTTTAAGAGTTACCCTATCAACCCACATAGTGTTATGAAGTGCAATATGACAATACCTATGGTTTTATGCCACATTCTTCTTAAGAATTATTACCATATTTTTGTTGGTCGATTCTTCAACACCATTCCCTTGTGGGTAATAATTAGAAGAATATCCAAATATAATCCTTTTATCCAAAGCAAATCCAGTTAAAAGAGTAGACAAAAAATAGGCAACATTATCAAAAACAAACACAAAAGGTACTCCAAACATTTTTATTATGTAATGCTCCAAGAACTGGATCACCATTTTCTCGTTAATATGGGTAAGGGGAATGGATTCTAACCATCATGTGAAATAGTGAGTTGCAGTCAGTATGTACTTGTGTTTTTTAGACGAGTTTGGATTTATTCCCCCTATGGCATAAATCCCCCATTTCTCAAAAGGTCTTGAAATGGTTATCGCCTGCAATGGGATGGATGCCCTTTTCTCTTTCCGAACACTTAACTTACAAAATTTTCATTTTCTTACATGTGTGTGTGGATATCGGCCAATAGTGCTGATCCAGGTGGATATCGACAACCACCCACCTATCCCAACTAACTCATTTTGGCAGTTTCAGTTTGGTAGTTTTGTTTCTAGTTTTCAAGTCCCAAACTTACAGGGTCGTTTTGAGTCCCTAAACAACTTTTTTAGGGCTTGCCAAAATCAAACTATAGACAAACTCACAGTTTGATGAAAAAATGTGTAGTCCTCAGATAAACCTTTCCAACAAGCTACCGTGAGCCCTAAATGGAGATCGTATGCCAAAGTTACGGCCCCGGGAAGTTGATACACCAAACTACCCAAAACGGGGTCCACACAACTGTTGGTTTTTCATCTTCCGGGGTTAGGGTTTTGGATTTTCTTTATGTTAAAAAGGCCTTTAGAGCGTCATTGTAAACCATCTTCTTGCGAATGTGAGTAGCAGACACATATCTTCTCATAGATAAGCTTCCACCATTCTAGCGAGTCTTTCACTCTATTTTTTTACAGTCTTCGTACATTTTCGCTCATTAACAAAAAATTGTGTATTATTGTATCTCTTTGTTTATGGTTTCATCTATGATATATTTCTATTATATTTTTAGATATCCGAGATATTTCTTTACATTTATTTATTATATCTCCTCTCTCATTTCGTGAAAATAATCTAGATCGGTGGTATCAGTGCAGGATGCTCTTGATTGTTTTTCAGTGCATGTCCCTGACGAGGTCTGAGTATAGCAAGTTGGGTCTTGAGCTTGTATCTCTTGAAGAAAATTGCTCTCGCACACCCAAGAAACACTCCATGGTGGAAGAAAAGAAAAACGAAAGAGTAGACGATTCTATTAATCTGTTGCTTGAGAAATCTCTCATGCGACAGAGGGACGAAATGATGGAGAATTTTTCCCACATCCTTTAATGCCTACCGATAAAAACAAGTGTTTCTTCATCAAGCGACCACTTTGGAGGCACCTCTCCTTTCAAGGTACAAGCTAATTTTGATATTCCCATATTTGAATAACAAATAGATGTGGATGCCCTAGAAACATGGTTAAATCTACTAGAATGTTATTTCTCTGTTCATAATTACTCCAGCGGGGAAAAGATCACCTTCGCACTCCTAATTAAGGATTTCCCCCATGTCAAACATTGGTGGAAAACTTACTGGGAGAAAAGTTCCAAAGAGAAGTCTGGAATATATGGGGCCGATCCCACTTGGGATTTTTTGTGGATGTGGTAAAGGAACATTATTACCTTGTTGGAAACTATGAGGACCAATACATGAGATGGACCACACTACAACAAGAGAGGGTCCAATCATTTCCATAGTTCACCAATACCTTCCATACCTTGCGCACCAAGTCGGGTATCAAATACTCTGAACGAAATTTGGTTTTGAAAAACTATGGGGCTCTACACAGATACATGTAAACTGAAATGGATTTTCTGGACATCTCATAACTCAATGATGCTTATCGATATGATGTTAAAATCGAGCAAAACAAACGAGAGTTCGGGTCTCAGAAAAAATGAGAGTTTGGGTCTTCAAATCTGCAACAACCAAAGTACGATAAAGATAACCCTAACAAACTATCTCCAAAAAACCATTCCAAGCCAAAGGAAAAGAAGGGTCACGGAAATATGAAGAAGGACACCGCAAAATGGTGCGATTTGCACAAAATCCCCTGGCACAACACTGATGAATGTCACTCAAAAAAGTCATTGGTGGCCAAGATCAAAGACAAGGAGTCGAAGCCTAATTCATAATTTGATTCAAAAAATACTGATCGAAGATAGATCACCGACATAGACCCCACTGCTATTATCACGACCACAAAAAATCAACCAGAAGAACCAACAGATCCTGAAGAGGGGGATCACATTTTTCATTCACATATGTGGGTGAAGGGGACCCTGCTGCATTTTATTATCGATAGTGGAAGCTAGAAGAAACTCATCTCAACAGAGGTCGTCAAATAGTTGGGATTGTCGACAACACCACACCCACAACCATACAACATTGGATGGCTTCGCCAGGGATGAGATCTTTGTGTCATCCAACAGTGTATATTGTCATACGACATCCATCCCTTCAAGGATGAGGTATTATGTGATGTTTCCCCACTAGATGTCTGTGATGTTCTCTTACCCTGGCCATATATGTGGAATCTCCATGCAATATATGAGTCTCGACCTCGTAGTGTCATTTTTACTATGGGGGGTCATCTCTACAGGATACCATAGGTAGTTCCAACTATTGTCCCACCTAAAAAATGTCACAAGGTAGTATCTCATACTACAAAATTCAGCTTCTTTACAATCTGTTCGAAAGGTGAACAGAAGGATACTACAACCACTACAACCTCGTTCCAAGCACCTTATATCCAACAAAAGCATGTCGAAAAAATTGCATCAAAGCACCAAGATTCCTTTTGCACACAAACATCTCATGTAGCCCGATTGGTCAAACAAATTCAACCCTTCCAGCAATAGGTTTGTAACAGCCTTCCACAACACAACATCTCCAACAAGGCAAGCAACGCACCAAGATTCAGTTACAACAATCGATTTCCCTTCTCCCCGAGGAACTCAATGCAATGGATACAATTGCTTCCTAAGGAGGGAGGATTGATCCAGGTGGATATCGGTGGCCACCCACCTATCCCAACTGAGTCATTTCGGCAGTTTCAGTTTGGTAGTTTTGTTTCTAGTTTTCAAGTCCCAAACTTCTTGGGCTGTTTTGAGGCCCTAAACAATGTTTTTAGGGATTTCCATATTCAGTCTGTAGACAGTGTCACAGTCTGACGTCAAACTTTTTAGTCCTCAGATAGAAATTTCCAACGAGCTATCGTGCACCCCAAGTGAAGATCGTATGGAAAAGTTATGCCCCCAGGAAGTTGATACACCAAACTACCCAAAACGGCGTCCACAAAACTATTGGATTTTCATCTTCAGGGGTTAGGGTTTTGGATTTTCTTTATGTTAAAATGGCCTTTAGAGCCTCATTGTAAACCATCTTCTTGTGAATGTGAGTAGTGGACACATTTCTTCTCAGAGATAAGCTGCCACCATTCTAGCGAGTCTTTTACTTTGTATTTATACATTCTTTGTACATTTTCTCTCATTAATAGAAATGTGTGTATTACTGTATCTTTGTGTTTATGGTTTCATCTCTGATATATTTATTTTATACTATTGGATATCTGAGATATTTTTGTACATTTATTTATTATATCTCCGCTCTCATTTCGTGCTGAAAATAATCTGGAGCAGTGGTATCAGAGCAAGCTGCTCTTGAACGTTTTTCATTGAATGTCCCCGACGATATCCAAGTATAGCAAGTTGGGTCTCGAGCATTTCTCTCTTGAAGACAATCGCTCTCGCACGCCCAATAAAACCTCCATGGCGAAAGAAAATAAAAACGACAGAGAAGATGATTATATAAATATGTTGCTTGAGCAAGCTCTCACGCGACAGAGGGACAAAATGATGGAGAAATATTCCCACATCCTTCAACGCCTACCGATAAAAACATGTGCATCTTCATCAAACGACCACTTTGGAGCCACATATCCTTTCAGGATACAAGTTAATTTTATATCCCCATATTTGAAGGACAAATAAATTTGGATGCCCTAGTAAAATGGTTAAATTTGCTAAAAGGTTATTTCTCTATTCATAATTTCTCCAACAGGGAAAATATCACCTTCACACTCCTTAAGGCTCTCCCCCATGTAATAAATTGGTGGGAAACTTACTAGGAGCAAAGTTCCACAGATGATTCTAGAAAATATGGGGCCAAGCCCACTTGGGATTGTTTTGTGGATGCGGTAAAGGAACATTATTACCTTGTTGGCAACTATGAGGACCAGTACATGAGATGGACCACACTACGACAAGAGAGGGGCCAAGAAGTTCTGAATTTCACCAATACCTTCCATACCTTGCACACCAAGATGGGTATCAGAGACTCCGAATGACATTTGGTTCTGAAATACCGTGGGGCTCTACACAGATACATCCAAAATGAAATGTATTTTCTGGACATCTCATCACTTGGTGTTCCTTATCGATATGATATTAAGATCGAGAAGAAATTTAAGCACAAGAACAAACGAGAGTTTGAGTCTACAAATCCACAAAAACCAAAGTATGATAAAGACGACCCTAACAAACAGTCTCCTAAAAACCATTCCAAGCCACATGAAAATAAGTGTCACGAAAAGACAAATAAGGACACTGGAAAATGGTGTGATTTCCACAAAATCCCTTGGAACAACACCAATGAATGTCACTCAAAACAGTCGTTGGTGGCCGAGATCAAAGACAAGGAGCCAAAGCCTGATTTGGAATTTGATTCAGAAAATACTAATAGAAGATAGATCATTGACGCAAACCCCACTACTATTGTCACGACCGCAACAATTCAACCAGAAGAACCAACATATCTTGAAGAGGGGGAGCTCTTTTTTCATTCACTAATGTGGGTGAAGGGGACCCTACTGCATTTTGTTTTTGATAGCGGAAGCAAGAAGAACCTCATCTCAACAGAGGTCGTCAAATAGTTGGGATTGTCGACAACACCACACCCGCAACCATACAACATTGGGTGGATTTTCCAGGGATGGGATCTTCGTGTCAGCCAACAGTTTCAATTTTCATACGACATCCATCCCTTCAAGGATGAGGTATTATGTGATGTTTCCCCATTGGATGTCTATGATGTTCTCTTCGACCATCCATATATGTGGAAGCACCATGAGATATATGAGTCTTGACTCTGTAGTGTCATTGTTACTCCGGGGGGTCATCTCTACAGGATACGAGAGGTAGTTCCAACTACTATCCCACCTAAACAATGTCGCAAGGCTATGTCTCAACTACAAAATTCAGCTTCTTCACATTCTGTTTGAAAGGTAAAGAGAAGGATATTGCAACCACTACAATCTCAGCCTAAGCACCTTCTATCCAAAAAAAGCAAGTCGAAAAAACTGCAGCAAAGAACCAAGATTCCTTCTGCACATAGACATCTCATGTAGCTCAACTGGTCAAATAGATTCAAACCCTCCAACAACAGGTTTGTGACAGCCTTCCATAGTGCAACGTCTCCAGCAAGGCAAGCAGTGCACCAAGATTGAGTTACAACAATCGCTTTCCCCTCTCCCCTGAGAACTAAATTCAATGCATACCATTGCTTCCTAAGGAGGGAGGATTGATCCAGGTGGATATTGGTGGCCACCCACATATCCCAACTGAATCATTTTGGAAATTTCATTTTGGAAATTTCATTTTGATAGTTTTGTTTCTAGTTTTCGAGTCCCAAACTTCCAGGGTTGTTTTGAGGCCCTAAACATCGTTTTTAGGGCTCACCATAGTCAAACTGTAGACAGTGTCACATTCTAATGAAAAATGTGTATTCAACGGATAGTCCTTTCCAACGAGATATCGTGCGCCCCAAACGAAGATCATATGCCAAAGTTACGCCCCCAAGAAGTTGATACACCAAACTACCCAAAATGGGGTCCACAAAACTGTTGTCTTTTCATCTTCCGAGGTTAGGGTTTTGAATTTTCTTTATGTTAAAAAGTCCTTTAGAGCCTTATTGTAAACCATCTTCTTGTTACTGTGAGTAATGGACACATCTCTTCTGAGAGATAAGTTTCCACCATTTTAGAGAGTCTTTCACTCTTTATTTTTACAGTCTTTGTATATTTTTGCTCATTAATAGAAAATTGTGTATTACGGTATCTTTGTGTTTATGGTTGCATATCTGATACATTTATGTTATATTATTGGATATATGAGATATTTATGTACATTTTTTTATTATATCTCCGCTCTCATTTCTTGCCAAAAATAATCTGGATCAAGTACCCTGCCCTTAGGATCTTATGGGAAGTGATTTCTCCTACAAAATTTCCACCTGTTGGACCATCATGAAGCTCTTTCAATACCTTTTATGCATCTTATTTTTCAAGGCACCTAAGTAATACACCACCATAGTTCATGTGGAATGACACATAGTTAATAAGATGGTACTAAGCAAATTTTACTCTAAGAGTTATTATCTCCTTAGGCTTCAAATGTTCAGGACATGTTTCATGATGAAGGAAGTAAGATAAATTTACATACCAAGAGTCCTGAACTAGTGTGCTTTATAACACTTCACTACACCATAAATAAATTTCATTGCCCCACCTTGAATTTTCTAGTTCTACTAGGTCTTGGGATTTTGCGGCCAATTTCCACAAGCCTTGGTCTCTAACAATCTCAGAAAGTTTGATTTTGATATAAAACTATTGGATAAAAGTCATCCAGTTACCTCTCCTTTCTCCCATTTATTGTTGTGTGAAAATTGACCTTATTTCAAGGTGAGGCATAATAAATTTAGTATGGTTCTTCAGGATGTAAGATCTGAAATGTTTTACTGCCTTGTAGACAACATACACTTGTTTTTCTATAGTCAGGTAATTAATCTCTAGTCCTTGTAGGATGGTGCTCATAAATGAGATAGGGGCATCATTTTTTTCAACATCCTTTTGTTTCAAAACTGTTGCTAGAGGTTGATTAGAAGCAAAGGTGCTAAGAAAGAAATATTTGTTGAAATCAGGGTTGTGTAATACAGGAGCTTGGGAGATGGTTTCCTTTATCTTGTCAAAGGATTCATTTTATTCTTCATTCCACCTAAATTCTGGATCTTTACATATAATGTTTTTCAATGGTTTGATGATTTCTACAAAATTGGGAGTGAATTTTCTTACAAAATTGATCTTCACACAGAAATATTGCATGGCTTTTTTTATGGGTAGGTGGGAGTTGAGAAATTTCCTTTACTAGTTCAGGGTCAATATTGATGCCATTTTTAGAAGTAATATGGCTCGGGAGTTTACCCTCATCTACACCAAAGATGGTATTTTTTGGGTTTAGATACATCCCATACTTCCTACACCTTTCAAAAATCTGAGTCAAATGTGCAATTTGATCTGACATGTTCTTGGAGTAGACTGTGAAATTGTCTAAATAGACCACTACTCATTTGTTTATCAATCCTATAAAGGCTACATACATGGCCCTCTGGAAATTATCTCTTGCATTTATTAACCCGGATGACATGCATTTATAGGAGAAGGTTCTCCACTTAGTCTGAAAATTTATCTTTAATCTATATTCTAACAATACCAAAACTTGGTTGTATCCTGAGAACCCATCCAGAAGTGAGAAAATATCATATTCGGAGATGGTTTACAGGAGTTGTTCCATAGGGTGCATAGGGTAATTATCTTTTTATGAAGCTTTGTTTAAATTTATAAAATCAACACATAAGCAAATTTCTCCTTAGTTTTTTTTTATAGGCACTAAATCAACTACCTGGGCCGAATGTCTGACCTGAAATATAATTTTATCATCTAGTAGTTTTTTAATTTATTTCTACATTAGGGGCTCGATGGATGGGTGAATTTTTCTCATCTTCAATTGAAAAGGTTTAACATCTCGTCTAAGAGGAATGGTGTGTTGGATGATCTTTGTATTGTATGTTTTCAAGTCTTGATAAGACCAATCAAACATGTCTTGATATTCCTTAAACAACTTAACGCAATATGTCTTCTCTTCAGGGGATATGGATTTTCCAATATTAACATTCTTAGTATTTTTAGCAGTCCCTAAATTTATGACTTTGTAATCAAGACAAGAACTACCAATTTTCACATTCTTTGGGTTCTTAAATCTTTCTTTTAGATCAAAAAGTTTTTCAATGTTGACTACTGCCATAGGCATTGTGTGGATTTTAGGTTTTGTAGTTTTGTTTTCCTTATCAATATTATGTTCACTATATTTTTGTTCCATAAGAATTCATTGAAATACTTCATCATCAATAGCCAAGTCCTTAATTTTTTCTTCATTAGATAAGAAGGCTATAATATGCTCATCCCCCTCAAATACTCTCCAATTGGTGATGGTGTCAGGGATAGATGGCTTGTATACCATATCTATGGTAATCCTATAAGCCTCATAATATCCAATAGGGAACAAACTTTAGGCTACTATGGAAAGAGAATCAACAAGCAAATTATTAGATCGAGGAATGGCTATGATGTTAAATGCTTAAAAACTCTTTATCAATCTATGTACTTCTTTTTGGCAATTCCTCAAATGAGGTGAATTGCAATGAATGGTATTTTTGACCTGTCTAAAAATGATCTCCGAGTATCCAAAGACAATTAATTATTTAATATTCATGTCAATGGATTTCTTGAGTCCTTGGAACAAAGCCTCATATTCAACGGTATTATTAGTACACTCAAACTCCAGCCTACATAATAAAAAAACTACATTTACCAGCTGGGTCAATAAAAATACATTTGACACCTACTCCTTCTTGAGACTTGGATCCATCAAAGAACATAGTCCAAATCTTAGAGGTAAAGTTAGGAACCTTCTTGTTGTTGTCTATGCTAGGAGTTTTGACCTTGTTTTCTAAAATATTGACAGGGAATAATTGGTCAGAGTTGTTACACTCTTCAGTTAATGTCAGGTTTTCTTGCAACAATATTTATAAACTCTGTGAAAACAATACCTCAGATATGCAAGGTGGGAAATTCCCAAAATCTTAATCAAAGGAGTGATTTCCTAACACGGGAAAATATGATGAAGAGGGTTCATTTGGGGTTTTTAAATTAGTGACAGTGTGTTTTAGGTATTTTTCTTTGTCAATCCCGATCATGTTTGGTTTCCCTTTCCATGGTAGCCAAAGATGAGACCAATCGGTACTGAAATATCCATGCAAATTTTGTGACCATTCCCAACTTAGTAAAATCCCATAGGCTTATGGGATATCTACAACTATGATGTCAATCACTTGGTGAATCTTTGGGTTATAAGCTATCTATATCATGACATCCTTCATTTCACCAATAACATCGACTACAATTTTATCCAATTGTATGATGTCTATATCACTTTTGGTCGGGGCTGGATTCAATTTTTTACATATAGAATAAGGCATGACATTACAGGATTCCCTAGAGTCCACTAAATAGTTATGTAAATTTCTATTGAAAATTTTGAATGTTAGAAAGAAAGGGGGAATAGATAACTTATACTTTATGTTTTCGTATGCTGAGTTCACATTTGATTTTCTAGTTTCCTCAGAAGTTTTCTTGCAACAATATTTATAAACTATGTGAAAACAATACCTCATATATGCAAGGTGGGAAATTCCCAAAATCTTAATCAAAGGAGTGATTTCCTAACATGGTAAAATCTGTTGAAGAGGATTCATTTGGGGTTTTTAAATTAGTGACAGTGTGTTTTAGGTATTTTTCTTTGTCAATCCCGATCATGTTTGGTTTCCCTTTCCATGGTAGCCAAAGATGAGACCAATCGGTACTGAAATATCCATGCAAATTTTGTGACCATT
>ML795364.1:113928-131012 GCA_009831015.1 Picea engelmannii
AGCTCCAGCAGCGCAGGAAGACAACGAACGCCCCGGATAAAAGGTCACAGACTTAGCATGCTTTTCTTAAATTTTACTGTTATATTTTCTCAGGACAGGAGTCCTCTAGCTGTCAGTCGACATAGTCTTAGATACTTCATTAGAAGACTACTGTTAGTTAAGACTAAGCCCCCTGGTTTCCTACGGGCAGGGTGGTTCTTTGCTTTCCATCTTTTTTTGACTTGTCACAGTGATATAGCCAGGTGTCCTGGTTTCCTCTACAGGCAGGACACCTGGTTCATAACTGGCATGTATTTCCTTTTTTGGATTAAGCTCTAATAGAAAGGTCCCAACTTTTATTTTAAAAAAAATATATAATGTGTTTACTTACAAAAATAAATAAAATAAGTCTCTCATTTGCATCTTGTGCACTCCTCGTACATGTTAAGTAAAAAATCTCCTTTCACTTAAATAGTAATAAGTACCTCATTTGCATCTTGTGCATTAGCCATACATATTAAATAAATGTTATTCTCGACTATGGACCACAATTGTCTAGTCCCAAATGTTAATTCAAAAATGGGTATGATAATTTCGAAAATGTTCTCAAACAAAAAATCTGTGAAGCATGGATAAAGAAGAGATTTACCATCCACAATTGTCTAGTCCTAAATGTTAATTCAAAAATGGGTATGATAATTTCGAAAATGTTCTCAAACAAAAAATCTGTGAAGCATGGATAAAGAAGAGATTTACCATGTATTTAAAATTATATATTTTGCATTTGGTATATCTTGTATTTTATACAATAGAAACAAATTTTATTTGATTTTAGGTATTTCAAAGACAAAATAAAAGTCTCATTTCATTTTGGTACTCCTTACTTAGTTCATTCTTTCATGGATTTAATCAAGCTTATCTATACTTTCTTTACAAATTTCACATAACTCGGTATTTTACACTCATTTTAGCTACTCATAAATGTGTGAGATAATGGTAACTACTATTTCGTAGGGTTCTTGCATTTGTTGTTTGTTAGCAATTTAGCATGAAAGGAATCATGCAAATTTGGAGATAATGGTTACAGAAGTATTTTTTTACCTGTATTATTTTTTTGTGAGTGGAACAATGGTCACATGGTACTCCATGGTACTCAATTACATTGGATTGGAATGGGACATTTTTGTCCATATCCTATCCTATTATTTCAACATTTTTCTTTCTTAATAAATTCAAATTGGATTTGCAGTTCGGAGTGATTTTTTTTCATCCTACTTGAATGATGATTCAACAATCAATTAAAAACTTATTAAGAATTTTTTTAGAAATTAATGAGTACATAGTTGAGAATTTGGCATAAATAATGTTTCTCCATCTAAAAAATATTGTTAAGGAAAGTGATTATCATGTATTAAAAGGCTCTTAAGATAAAAATAAATAAAATTGGTTTCTATGTCACTCGATGGAGAACATCTTATTTGTGTGATTCCATACCTAAAAGAGACTACCATTCTACCATTCAAAGAGAGACATAGTTAAGATTGAAATTAAAATTGTAATTCATCTTTGATTTGATTCTCAAAACCTAAGTTTTTACTCATCAAAAACTTCCCTTAAAGAATGAATGGTGTTTCTATTTTTTCTTATATGCAAAGTCACCTAATTCATATTTGTCTTCGAATTTAATGATAATATGATTTTCAATACAATATATAATATGATAAAATTCATTATTAAATTCATCTTAATTTTTTTAGTAAATTTTATTATAATTTCATATATTCAAACAAAAATCAAATATTTATATAACTTCGAATTTTATTCAAAGAAATTAAACACATTGTGTTCCTTCATATCTTTAAAAAAAAATATATATCTTCGAATTTGATTAAAAAAAATTAAACAAAATATGTTCCTTTATATCTTCAAACAAAAAAACAAATTCAATTTTTTTTTTAACGTGTGTTTTATCTTAAACACACTATTACAACCACCACTGTCCTTTGCTTTTACAAATGTGGATACCGTCTCCCTTGAACTTAGGGTTTGGTGGTTTTTATCAATCAAATCAAAAGAGCACTTTACTTTACCTAGATTTTTTTATCTAAATTTACAAATATCTAAATTTACAAAGAATAATGTATAATAAAAGAAAATAAATTATTCAAATAAGCTCGTCGTCAGATGCTATACATTAGTATTGATGTGGCTCATGAAAATTGTCCAATCTTGTTTTAATTAAAACAAGTGCAATATACTGCCTTTAAAATTAATAATTTGTGTTGGTGAAAATTCAACTATCCATTCAATTTTGAAGAGTTGATGGACGCTCTGGCTCTTGGCGGTTCCGCGGCCAGGGTTAAACCCTAGCCGCCTCCATTCTGCAGCTCGGCCTCTTAGCCGCAGCTGCTCCTCCTTCTAAGCTCGCAGGCTCCTCTTCAATGGCGGCTCTCTCTCACAGCGGACCAGGACGCGTCGGCTCTGCCCAACCTGGTTTTGTAGCTGCTCAGTCATGCGCATCTCTTCTCGGCCCCGACCCTCCAGCTAGCGATCCAACCTCTTACAGGGATGTCGTTAAATCACAAACCTCAGTCCGCTCCTTCCCTTCTGTCTCGTGCTCGGTTAAGGAAGCTCCAACGATTTCTCTTCTCATGGGTCAGGAAGCTGAAGACGAGGAAGATTACTTCCGGGAAAATGCTTTAATCTGTCGGTTCAATGGACTTTGGCCGCGGCTTGTGGATCTCAACGGATGGATCTCAGCCCACTAGAAGCCTCTCATCAAGGAAGATTTGTTCATTCACCCCTGCTCGAAGGGTTTCTTCATTGCAGAGTTTGATCTGGCAGCAGATCGGGATTTGATCCTAGCCTCTTGCCCCTGGTTTTGGGGGAACTCAGGTTTGTGCATGATGGCTTGGACTCCGTGCTTTAATCCTCTGACCGTTGTTCTTTATTCTACTCCCGTTTGGGTCAGACTTCTGAATCTTCCCTTGCATTTCTGGGATGAAACTTCTCTTCGAGATATTGGATCTGCACTAGGAAAGTTTTATTGTGCAAGTAAAGAAACTAGAATCCACAGCACCACTTCATACGCCAGAATCTATGTGGAAATGGACTTTAGCAAAGGGTTTCCTGCAGAAATTATTTTGGGTTGCAAAAACTACACCTGGACCCAAAAGCTAGACTATGAAAGAATTTCATTGCGTTGCAGGGCTTGTTTCGATACAGGGCACATAGCAGCTCAATGCACAAAGGGGAATAGGAAAGCGGGAAAACAACATCGCAAATCAACATGGTGGGAAGGCTCCAATGAAGATCATCAACTAATTATTACAAACATCCGAAAATCTTCTCCAGTTTCAGACCCTCTGAGCCTTGATTCCAAAGGCACGTCTACTCAGGAGACACCTCTGAACCATTCCAAGATTGTCCCTCAATCGAAGAGTAAAGCCTCAACTTCTCTTGATCAGGGAATAGAAAGTATTAAGGACTCAGACATTCCTGATACAAGAATAGAAAGCAAGGTACTCTTTAGCCCCCCTCCTCCTTCAAGCTGGGAAGACGAGGCCGATAAAGACGAAAAAGATGAAGCAACATTGATATCCCCAAAGAAAGCAAGTCCCTCGGACCAGGAAAATAAGGGGATAAATGAATCAACAACAACAACAATATCTGCCAAAGAAGGATGGACAACAGTTGAGAAGAGGAAAAAGACACCACCAGAAATACAACCAATGATAACCAGAAGTCGATCCGGGAAGAAAAATAACCAAGAGCTCCTTCAGTCATCTATTAGGTCGTCAACCTGTTCGAATTTATTCATGTAAGGAATTATGGAATGTAGTTTATTTGGATAACTGGAAACATAGGAAAGTGAACTTGAAATCCGATAAGATAAATCGGAATCTATTCTTGAGATCTGTCTCTCTATGTACTTTTTTCAGGCAAGGCCGGTGATCTTTTATCAATATAATCATAACCGTTTCAGTTAAAAAAAAAAAAAAAATTAATAATTTGTGTTATATTTAATTTGAATGGAGAAATTAAAGTTGTTGAGAGGAAATTTAAAAAACTTTACCATAAATCATTCATTAAATGGAAATCATTAATTAAACCAATTTGAATTGTTGAAAATGTGTGATATAAGTAATTTAGGGTTTATTAGGAGATTGAATCCATAAATCAATTTAAAAATTAATTTAAATTAGGAAAAAAAATACAATTCTGCCAAAAAATTATAATAATGATTACCCAAAAACCAAAACGTTTAAACTAGGCAATTTCCTGAATTGATACGAGTGAAATTGTAAGAATGCATTCCATGCTTTACTTAAAGGCGAAAGGAGTTTGGGGATCATGTACCATGCTAGCTTTGTTGTGTTACAGTCCTCCAATTTGAAAGCCCAACTTGGTCGTTGTTTGGAAACCAGGTTGATGTGTATACTCTAGATTTTGAATGTGTATGAGATTAAGGTTATGTCTGTTTTTTTTAATTAATTCAAGTTTTCGAAATATGTGAAGGTTGTAATAACATTATCAATTTATTGATCAATGAGGAGTTAAAAAAATACTATTTTTGTTATATTAAAAAATAAATTGTTTTACTTATTATGTTCAACATTAAAATTAATACAAATTTTTCAAATCAATACAAAACTAATATGAAAGTCAATACTAACTCATTACTATATACTGTTGGAAGCACTATAATAACACTTATTTCTTGATGCCTAAAATATCATACATTAAAATTGATATGACCTAAAATGTCATACATTAAGATTGATGTGGCCCACGATAGTTGTCCAATAACCACAATGGTCTATCTAAAACCCACTTGCTTTAATTAGAATATCCACACTTACTCATGTTTTAATAAATAAAAAATATACAAGATGACATGGGTAGGGACGAAGGTTTGGAACCTCCACAAAATAACCAAAGTGGAAAATCTTAAACTCTATTTTATGGTAAAAGTGGTCTATTTTATGGTAAAAGTAGTCTTGCATTTAGAGTGGCCATTATTTTCCAATTTTTTTTTTTTTATTTAATTTCAAGAAATCAGAATTTATATAAAAAATAATGTAGTAAATTTAATAATAAATTTGATAGATTAATTATATTAAGTATATTAGAATTTCTCATTCAATTCTAATTATACCAATTTTATAAAATATTTTAATTAATATTTTTGACAAATAAATTTTATCACTTTTTTTCAAATCATTTCATGATTAGCAATTTGTTAGATAAAGACAAATTCAATTACTAATTCATCAGGACCACATTTAAGTTTTAAAATGAGGCAAGTATGGTGCTAAACTTATGAGAAAAAGTTGCATTCCAAAACAAATTAAGCATTATAAGCATTGAACTTAAGTTTCTTAAATGTGGTAAGTATGCTTGTAATTGTATGAGAACGGATGTCCTCGCAAAATTCGACCTAAGTTTAAGAGGGGCTCTTTGAAACTAAATACAAAGAGTCCAATAAATTAATAATAATATTTTGACAGAACAAACACTGCACCCTCTACTATAATCACATGTAACATCTGAATATTCAACAAATCCCATAAGCAGTGCCAACTCCCCTATTTAGAGGAGAGTAAACTAAGGTAGGAGCCCTTCTACAAATACAACTTGAGATCGAATATTCATGGCTCCATAAGTTACTACTATTTATGTTATTGTAATAATTGTGATTCTAGGTTTGGGGGAAGCAATGAATGTCTCAAATGTCGTGCATAGCAACACGCACATGGCGGAATTTATAAGAACTTAGTGCAATGTGACTCTGTATCCACGGGGCTATTTTTTTCACTCTCTTCCTATGTGGGGCCTCTGAAGCTCAAGCAAAGAAATATTGTGAATGCAATCATGCAAGTGATCCTCGTTAATTCCCACAACATGTATGTCTAGGCCATGGGCCTGAAAACCAAAATAGCTACAATGAGTAAAAGAGAAAAAGGGGCACTTAAGGAGTGTATGGAGAATTTAGGGACCACCACAAACCAAACTCACCAATGTTTGGTGGAACTAAAGAACTTGAGGCAAAACACCTTAAAGATTCAGATGAGTGTTGCCCTTACCAACAGACTCTTGTATCGATGGCTTTTAGGCTGCTAAATAGGAAATGATTATGTATAACTCCAAGGCAGAGCCGAGTGATTTCTTAATAAATTCAAACTAAATTTGCAACTTGGAGGAGGGTATCAACCAATTAGGAATCAAAGGTTTGACCTCTAGTTTGTGGTGGTTCTGAAATTCTCCATAAAATCCTTGAACATCTATTTTTCTCTTCTACTCAATGGCATCAATGAATGTCTTGAATTCCATTCATAGCGACAAGAACATGGTGAAATTTACCAGAACTTTGTGCTATGTGACTCTATATCCACATGTCTGTGTTTCATTGCTCTCTTCCTAAATGGGGTCTTTGAAGCTCAAGCGGAGAAATCTTGTGAATGTGGTCTTGCAGGTGAGCCTTGTTAATTCCCACAACATGTCTATCTCGACCACGGGTCTGAAAACCAAAAGACCTACTATGAGTAAAAGAGAAAAAGTGGCGTTCGAGGATTGTATGGAGAGTTTTGAAACCACCACAGACCATATTCACCAATCTCTGGAGGAGTTGAAGCACTTGAGGTAGAACACCTTCAAAATTCAGATGAGCACTACCCTTACCAACGAGCACTCTTGTATCAACAACTTTCAATTTGCTAAATAGGAAATGATTTTGTATAACTCCAAGAGAGAGCTAAGTGATTTCTTAATCAATTTGAACTAGATTTGCGGTTTGAGTGAGGGTATCAATCAATTAGGAATTCAAGGTTTTACAAAGTAATAGTAGATTATTAGTTAGCCTTAAATGCTTGCATCAATCAAATGAGTGAGTACAAATGGATGGATAATCTCAAATACCTCATGAATGGAAGGGATGGAATTGAAAGGAGGAGTACAAGTATGTTCACAAGTATAACACATGGAAGATTGAAGATGACACATGCAACATTCAAGTGGCTCTAGAGAGAGGATGAAGGTTGGGAAATGAACGTCCCCTTAAAAAAATACCTTCGATGTAATTAATGTGTATATTATAAAAAATTAATAGAATTAGTATAAATGATTTGTATATATAATATATATTGTTTAGCTTATTTTTTTGTCTAGTTATAAGATTTTGGTGATATAAAAAAATAAAATTCTCTTTAATCCAATATTCTAATATAACTTTTTAACATTTTAATAAATTTAAGATTATGCAAATTTTGTTAGAACAAAATAAAACTCTAATTATACTAAAGATTTTTATCATATTTAAAAAATAAAAAATATTTGATTAAGAATAACTTTAGCCATTTAATTTTTTTAAATGCTTGTTTCCTCCATTTAGTATATTTAAATGCTTTCCAACATGATATATTGACTAAACATGTAAAATAAAAATTATCTGAAACTAAGATTATTTAAAACTGAATTTTTTTCTTAATTGAATATTCTTCATTAAAATTACATAACATACTTGCTCAATGCCCCAAAATGCTGATACCTTTGAATCCATTAAAACCCTTAAATTTTTAAAAATTTTCCCATTAAATAAAAACTTAAACCTTTTATTAGCTAAATTCCAACCAATAATTATTTTCAGAACCATTTGGAATACTTATAACAAGTCGTGACTTGAACAATT
Source organism: Picea engelmannii (assembly GCA_009831015.1). Lineage (NCBI taxonomy): Eukaryota > Viridiplantae > Streptophyta > Pinopsida > Pinales > Pinaceae > Picea > Picea engelmannii. The sequence goes on from ML795364.1 coordinate 121,595, forward strand.
TTGGTGAGAATGTTGAAGAAGATTATGCATGGAAATACATTCCTCGGTGGTTTGATAAAAATTGTTCCGAACAATTGTGATCCAAATTTGGACAGGGTTTATTGTTCCAGCATAAAATTGCTATCTTTTTCAAGACAAAATTGAGAAGTGATCAAATCGGTCTGTAATCCAAGAAACTTTGAAAATGTATTTAAATCAATCGCAAATCATTCGAACATGTTTTGGAATACATGAATATAATGTTGAATGATAATACTAAGATAATGTAAAGTGTCGTAGATTGGCCATATATGCAACACCTTTAAATGGAGATGTTGGATGATGATTTTGGGTAAATATTATGAGGCTTAACAAGTCATTGGAGTATAAACTTGTGATTATTTATGCACTAACATGTAAGGTTATGGAAGTTTAATTGCGCGATGGTATGAGATTTAAATGTTTGTATGTTGTGAAATCATAATGGAGTGGCCATTGACTTCATAGAATGATCTTTTGATTATACTTTAGATATGTATGTGTTTATCACAGCTTGTTTTCACTAATCACGCTAATAAAGGAACCCAATTTATGTAATGATTAAATAGATGTTATTACTACTTAGGAGAAATCTAGTTTGGGATTCTAATAATAAAAACTTTCTAAAGGTAACTTGTGAGTTGAAATAATTAAGTTGATTATGATGTAATTATATTTCACTAATGTTACATGGGTTTATCTCGAGTGGTTGAGAGGAAAGTTATCCTCCCCACTCAAGTTTGATTCTCGCAAGTGACATGTTGATCTCTTAATGAGTATATTGTTGTAATGGCTTAGAGCCTTATTGTTGACTGACCTTGTGCCCTAAAAATTCTAGGGTTTACCCTGGGTACCATCATTGAAATGAGGAGAAGTACATTTTTTCTAAATATGAAAGATATTTGAGTTTTATTGTGAGATAAATCTCCTTGTTATAGGTGCTACATCGTGACTAATAAGTTTAATGGTGGAAAAAACACCACTAAAACATAGTCTATATTTGAAATTTTTACCTAAGCTCTTAGTTGTGGTCCCATACTTCTTGGGAGTCCTAAAAAAATATAAGTTGTCCCTGGGTATGGTTCGGTGTAAGGGGATTGGAAATCCATGAGTTGGTATGGAAAAAAATATTGGAAATGGAATACTCATTCAATAACTAGAACCAAGCAGTTAAAAGGTAAATTTATATTTGGTTCTAAAGTTTCTTGTAGATGTTTTTATTGTTAAAGTTGGTTTCCATGGTTGAGTTGTAAATTAATTGTTTGATGTATTTAAAATTTGTTTTTTATAGTTAGTAATTTGAAGGACTTATAGTTGGATATGTTAGCTACATTAATAAAATATTATATTCCATTTAAGTTAGAGGAGAAATTGTTATTAAATTTATGTTCCTTTCATTCTTTTCATTAAAGAAATCAAATGTTAATGTTCTTTGTATGAAAGAAAAAAAAAATGATTTCTTTACTAGGGGAAGTTAGGTTATTCTAATTTTCACTTTTAGGGTGATAGAGGTTATCCCTAGGGTAATGGGTTCTTTAATTTTCTTTGAAATTTCCATTCTCTTTATAATTAGTTGTGATAAGTTCGAAGTTGATTAATGTAGATTGTAACTTCTAAGATAAGTTAGAGTAATAGAGGGAAAAAAAAGGAAATTTCTAAGTTTTAAAATTATATGGTGTAAAATGTGCTCACGGCTTACAGCATAAACAAACAAAACAACATCACACTTGTGGAATGTATAGGGTGTGATATGCTCACAAATGTTCTAAAGAAACCATGATCACACTGATAGTTGGTAAAAATAAATATTACATTGAACATCTGTAAAACAAGAATGATTACAAAATGTTAATTCTATGTAAATGAGCCCCGGTTCATAAACTAAGAAGATGTAGGAAATATTGTTATGCACTAAGGTTTTTTGTATTGTTTTTATTCTTAAACTAATGAAAATTGTTTGAAGAATTTAATTGTTGTTAGTTTGAGATTATTAAAGCCAGTTTTCTTAAAAGGAATATATATGCAAAATGTGGAATCTCTACCAATGTTGTTTTATACCTACATTCCTTACTCTTACAATTGCATGGAATAATTTGGAATGCAAGTAACATTATGGGTTAATGATGGTTATGCTTATGTGTTAGAATTAAAAATTCAAAAATTCAAAGTGTGTTAGAAAAATGGAAATGATAGTTTTATGCAGTGTTGCCAATTGTTTGTATTTATGCATAAACCAAGGCATAGTAAGTAAAGATGAAACATCTTGGGTAAATTATCTATGATGTATATTAGTGTTGTTGTTTTTGGAACATATGTTTATGATGTTTCCTATGCGATGGTTCTAATTATCTTGGCTAATATACTTGGATGTGAAGCCTCAAGTGTGAAATAAATGTTAGTAAGCAAGAAGCTTGTAATCTCTATGATATAGTTGAATGTGTTTCAACCATAAGAGAACCTAATATGTGTTTCAACCATAAGAGAACCTCATGGAAGATAAGGGTGTCTCAAAATATTGATATTATAATTCAAAAATTGTGTTTAAATTTCCAATGAAAAATAATTGTATATGGAGTACAATTAGAGTTGGTAGTTTTTGAATGCATCTAGCTAAAATGTGTTTGTGTGTAATCTTATAATGATTATGTGAACATGTGGTTTCTTTGTTGATAAATTTTAACTTGGTTTCTTGTTTTCTTATTTTTTTTTATCTTCTTTGGGTTAGTCTTGTTGACTTATGCATTTTGTTGATTTAGTGCTCAGGGGCACTACATGTGGTATCAAAGCCAATTTCTACACCAAGGCCTTGGGGCTACTTGATTTTTTATAAAGATTTATTAGTATAGGTTGTTTTTTTTGAGGAAAAACTTATGGTATGTGGTTTGTTCTAGACATTCTATGGTGAGGACAAGGAAAAGGTATGAAAATCCTCCACCATGTCCACCTTTGCTACCACCTCCTTCTAACAGTGATGATCAGGATCATGTATTTATCTGAGACTTAAGAGACAAGATGTAGACATTCCAAAAAATGAATAAGGATTTGAATAATAATATTAGTGTAACCCCTTCTAATCCTAGCACTTCTTCTTAGATAAAGAGGCACGAAAATCCACCTGAGGGTGGTGTATATCAAGAGTTGTAAAATTTAAGTTACATGAGTTAAAAGTGATAACAAAAGGTGAGCTAGTAACATCTTGGTTGGAAAAAATGAGCTTATGACTTACTTTGTTATATTACTCTACTAATAAAAAGGCCAAGTTGACCATGAATCAATTGGTGGTGAGTGCCTTGCTTTGGTGGCATACTCTTGAGCCTCAAATGGGTTAGTCATTTTCTCATGTGACTTGGGAACAATTTGATGAATAATCTTGTTAGAAGTATCTCTAAAAGGAGTACTTGGAATGAAATATGAATGAATTCCATGATATTAAATAGGGATATAAGATAGTACTTGAGTATTAGGTTCAATATATATAATTTATTAGGGATTAATAGCAATTAAATACTAAAAAGTTGAAATTAAATAAGCTTCTTTATTGACTAAACCTTCATATAAAAAAGAAAGTTCATATTTTGAGGTCGTATTCTCTGGCCAATGATTAGTAGAGTGATACATGTTCTCAACGTTCCATTCATATTATTTATTATACTCCCTCTAGGTCAACTAGGACACCAAGACCACCATTAGGAGGTGTTATCACTCATATTGTACTTAATCATTAAAATTCTTAATACACAAGGTACAACTCAATGGGAAATTGTCAGGATGGTCACCATTTTCACATCAATAACCTATCCTCTTTGTTACACATAAAAAATACTCACTTTGATAGTGTCGCAAGTGTCGTCATTACAAGGTTCGCAAGTGTCGCTTTTTGCTCACAAGTGTCGCAAGTGTTAAAGAAAGCATACTACCATGATGCCTATGTCGTGCCTATAACGACATGAGGAGGACACTTAAAACACCTCAAATATTTGATTTGGGAGAGGAGAAATGAGTCAGCAGGATTACAAACCTTTTGCCATCTGAAAGCACCTCAAAAACTGTGTTTTTGGAGGGGAGTGCTCCCCTATACCTCTTTTGGGAGTGTTGGCGCTCCCCCTTACACTATCTGGGAGCGTTATAAAGCTCCTTTGGCCCTTTTGAGGGAGCTCTAGTGTCTTTAGGAGCATTGGAACCCCCCTTAAGACTACTGGGGAGCGTTGTAGTGCTCTAATGGCCCTTTTGAGGGAGCGCTACCTATTCTGGGCAGCAGTTGAGTTGTTGAGATAAATGGGGGAAGGATCCTTTCATTCTTGGAAGGCAGTTGGGCTCGAATCCCTAGTCCAGCCATGATCTTAGGGAAGATCCTCAACTGAAGGAGGAAAATCCTCAACTTCCCCAAGGATATCTCAAATGGTTAAAGCCTCTCCAAGGCTATATAAGCAAGCTTTCTAATGGTGAAAGGGGACTGAAAAAGGAGAATCACACCAAACTTATGATCTTATAAGTGGTGTTGGAACATAGATATTTTGGAAGCAAGAGACCTATGATATCATAGGGAGAAATCAGTGAAGCTATCATCATTCAGATCGTGGATATTTTGAGCAAGGGGTAGACAAGGAGGACTTGACAAAACTGATGCAATCCATCCACGGCTGTAAGCAATGTTTTGTCCTCATTAATATAATTTGCTTGGCATGTTTCTTTCTAATTCGTGTTCAACCTCACATGAATTTGTCTCTTTTGTAGATAGACCTATTTCGGACTAATCTTGGTAGAGTAGGAAGTAGTCGTACTTTGTTTGTCTACAGGGCTTATCGAAGAGCGAAAGATTGGAGCTCAACTTGGAGCGTGCAGGGACAAACACCAATAAAAGGTACTTATTTTCTCCTTCCTCCTCACACACTAGTCCACCTAGATATAAAAGGAAGTCAGTGACCATGATAAGCACTTTCTGTCTTAGAGTTAAGAGTCTATCTCTTTGAGGAGATCTACCTATCCGCAGGGAGATTTTCCTTCAACAGAAACTGGCGACTCCACTGGGGAGAATCGCATCGAAACTTTTTGGTTTTGATTTTTCCTCATAATACCTTGTCTTACTCTTTGATTGATGTCAGACCTTTTTCACCCCTTCATATCTTATTGCACTTGCTGATTGATTCTTTACCCCATCACACTCAGCCTGATTATCAAAATTTGATTGAATTTTGGGTTTTTTGGACTTTTTTCTGAGCTTTAGGACTCCAACGCTCCCCTGCCTTGTTATCAGACCACCAACGCTCCCTCAAGCTGCTGGAAAGAGCTTTATAACGCTCTAGTGGCCTTTATTCCAGAGCGCCAGCCCTTTTTTGCCCAAAATCTCTTCCAAAATTGCAATTTTTGGAGGTCCAGACCCAGTTTCTTCACTTGTTGAGCTGCTTTGTGATTCAATGATGCTTCCTTTGACCTTTGACATGCTTCCTCCTGAGAAGTAAACACCTTATTGTTCAGATTTTATGCCCTTCTTCATTCTTTTTGAGTTTTTTGTTGTTGAGAGCTTGAAATCGATCCCCTTCTTTCTTCTCTCCTATCCGACTGAGCGGGAACTCTAGTGAAGGACATTTGAAGTCTGTAACTCTTCTCATTTGGTTCTTTGAGGTCATATGATCCAATTTATTTCTCATTCCTTTTTCATTTTTGGTTTTCTTTCTCTTGTTTGATCCCAAAAAAAAAGGGTGTGTTGTTTGTGCGAAATCTGCATTTTCTTGTCTGAATCTCCTTGATCTGAAAGGGTAGTTGGCAGGACAAGTTTTTCATTGAATTGATCATCATTCGCATGAAAATGACAAAAGTACATCTTAATGATTAGTTTTCATATTAGTTTGCATTTCTGAAATGTTGTAGCATCATATTGGATTTGATTGAGAACAAAATTGATTGAGGGCATTCCTTATCAAGTGTTTGATAGTGAAAACGACTCTTCCTCTTTCCCTTAAATAGGTATTCATTGAAAAGAAACGATTGCTTGTCATATTTCATGCATATTTTTGGGAATTGAGTCATCATTCCATCAGTTTCACTTTCGTACACCCTCTGAGTAAACAACAACCATTAAAATCAACGCTTAACTAAAATTTATTAGACTTTTTACATCTTTGTTAGCAAATTTACATTAGTTTAAGGTGTAGGGCTTTGGAATAGGTTGAAAGGATAAATTTCCAAAGCTATCAAACAAACTTAGTATCTTGCGGTACGGAGAGTCAAATCCAATTGTCGTATTGGCTTGTTGGGATCCCCCTCTCACACAGGGGTTACGCACGAGGTCGCATTCGGGTGAGTTACGAAGATTATCCCTCTGTGGCCCAACTGTTTGTAGTGGTTGGATCGTATTTTGGGGGTCATTGGAAGGTATACCCACGATTATGTGTGGGAGCCTTTCAAATTGATTTCGGACTTGTTATCCTGCCCATATGTTTCGACTGGACTGTCGACTGTACCCGCCCAGGGGCTGACTACGAGTTGGTGACCTTAGTAGCCACAATCTTTAGAGTCTCACACAAGGTGACGGTGAAGGGAAGTCTCACTATACCTGGAACAGACGTTGGTCAAACTCACTCGAGCTCCTTGGAGGGTAAATCCACAATTACTGCATGGAATCTTGCACCAAGGCGTAAGTCCGTTAAGCGGGTCGCCAACGTAACTGATCCACCCGCTCTATCCCCGCCCCTTCCTATTTTGATCTCGCGACGTTGGATTTCATCACCAACTAGTGGTTTCATTGTAGGAAGGTTTGTTTGATTGATTGCTTCTCAAATTCGTAACGTGTGTTGTTTGTTTTACTTAGTGGACCTTAGGTCAAGTCAGTGATAATGGCATCGAATCCTGGGAGTACCAATGGAGGAACCCCTTCTTTTGGGGAACCTTATACCTTTCCTTCATTTGGAAACTTTAGTCCTCCATATGTTGCCACACTGAGTCTTCCAGGACTCACTATTGGATTACCAGTTTGGTTGTTCCCCACTCCGACGATCCCGAATCCTCCCAATGTTTCAGTTGCACCTAGTACTTTGGATGTCAATACACCACCCACACATCAACCTCATGCCAACTTTTCGCCTTCTTCGTCCATCAAGTCTCCTTCCATTTCTCCTTCTTCGCCTAGTGAAATCTCTAAAGCAAGTAGCCAGGTTGATCAGAAGAAGAAGAAATGGAAAGAGAAGAAGAAGAAGAACCCAAAAAGGACAAAGGCCCCAACAACATCAGATGTTGGCTCTAAGAAACTAGTTACTGTTAATAGTACTAGGAGTGTTGATGAGGTCAACAAGCTTAAAATGAAGAATCCAAAACCCAAATTCCCTTGAAGTCTTTGTAAGGGAGACCACTTTATGAGGGATTTCCCTGGTATTACCCAGGTCTTAGAAATGTGGTCCTCTACGTCATCAGCCTCTGTCGGTCATGTCGATGATACCCCGTCAACTAGTGATGTTCAGGTTGGTAAGAAGAAGAAAACTTTCAAGTTCCCTTGCATTTTGTGTAAAGGTAATCATTACTCTCACCTTTGTCCTCACATGGACGAGGCTTCTTCTCTTTTGGAAAAACTTCAACTTCCAAAAGGTTATCGTAAGCTTTCCTCCGACCCATCGTTGGTTGATGGACTGGTAAATCCGGTTCCATCCCCAGTCAGTCTGGTTGATCAGGTGGTCAATCTAGTTTCCTCCTCGATTGAACCACGAACCCAAGTAGTTGATCCAGTTCCGTCATCGATCAACCCCGCTCTTCATCAAAAGAGTGACACCAAAGTGGTCGATCTGTTTTCATCCTCGGTCGATCCCACTCTCCTATTAGAGAGTGACACCACAGCGGTCGATCCATTTCCACTTGTCGACCCCATTCTTCCTTTGGAGAATGAAACTCAAGTGGTTGATCCAGTTTCGCCATCGGTCAATCCCATTCCTCCATTGCGGAATGTCAAAGTGACTGATCCAGTCCCACTCTTCCTCTGAAGAGTGCCAAAGTGGTTGATCCCATTCCTCCATTGAGGAATGTCAAAGTGACTGATCCAGTCCCTTCCTCGGTCAGTCCCACTCTTCCTCTGAAGAGTGCCAAAGTGGTCTATCCAAGTCCACCATTGGTTGATCTGATCCAATCATCGGTCGATCCTACTCTCCTTATAGAGAGTAAACCCGATACTTCCCATGTTTTTCTCATTAATACAGACTCTACCGTACCGGGGGGCATTCCTCCTTCTCCTGCGAAACCCCCTCCAAGTAATGAGGCCATCCTTTTTGATTGGGGTGTGCTAACTAGACCTCGTCTTCCCTCCCACATTCCTTTCCAGATTACAGTACAGGTTCATGGTTGGGACATTCCTCAAACACTGATAGATGAAGGTAAGTCCGTTAGTATTTTGTCTTATGTTGCTTGGTACGCTTTGGGTTTTCCGCAGCTTGCACCCGTTACACAGAATCTGTTATCTTTTAACAGAAGAACTAGTCAACCTTTAGGGATCCTTCCTCAGTTTCCTGTAACTTTGGGAGGGAAAACTGTCTTTATCAATGTCATGGTAGTTCGAGACCCCTTGGATTTCACTTTACTCCTTGGGCGGGATTATGTCTATGCTATGAAAGCTCTTGTATCCACCCTTTTCCATGTGATATCTTTCCCTCACAATGGAAGAATTGTGACTATTGATCAACTTTCATTCATCGGCCCCGACTGGGTTACCTCCCTAAGTGGTTCCTATATGCAGACAATATCGCCCCCATCGCATGTCAATTATGTGGCGTTGTCTCCCATGACCTCAACTTCCGACGATTTGGATCCGGTAGTGGACATGGTAATTTCTTCGGTAGGATTATTGGAGCCTGATCTCCTTACTCCTATCGCGGCCCTCGACATGTGTTCCTTCTCGAGTGATTATCTTCCATCTAGTGAAGATCTCCTAGAGGCCATGACCTCATTTTATCCATTGACATGGTACCCTTCCAGTGCATCATCCTCTTGGAAGCCATGATCCAGATGAAACCACGAGCATAGTTTCTCTTCTCTATGGAAAGCTCGTTAAAAAATGAAACAGAGGCCTTGAGCACAGTTCTTTTCCTGTCTCAAGCTCGTTAAAAAATGAAACAGTCACCTCTCTTGAACCTTCTTTTCATCCACCCTTCTCCTTTTTCTCATCTGCTAGAGAAATCGGTGACAAACTTAGAGCCGGTGAATGAATCGAAGCTTGGAGGGCATGTCTCCAGCCTTTGTTGATCATCCTGGAGTTAAGCCACTAGCTTTTATGCTGGGGACATACCGAGCCTAGTCTTTGTTCTTTCTCGTGCTCGTAAATACATGAGAATGCATCCGGGTAGACTTTTATCTCTTTTTCGGACCTGTATGGATACACGAAAAAGGAACCCCCTGGAGTCTCCTTTAAGCTCTTTTCAGACTC
>ML795364.1:134326-145899 GCA_009831015.1 Picea engelmannii
TTTTAAATTGTTTACTGAAAGATGAGGCTGATAAAGTGTTGCAGGAGTTTCATGCAGGAGAATGTGGTGGCCATTTGAACTGGAAGGTTACAGCCAACAAAATACTCAGAGTTGGATTTTACTGGCCCACCCTGTTTGCAGATGTACATCAGAAAGTGACAACGTGTCACCAATGTCAATTATTTGAGGGTAAAAGGAAGCTCCTTCCTCTACCTCTTAAACCAATTTCAGTTGAGGCTCCTTTCCAGCAATGGGGACTCAATTTCATTGGAGAAATACACCCTCCGTCTTCATGCCAACATAGGTGGATTCTTACTGCCACTGATTATTTTACCAAATGGATCGAGGTTGTACCAAGCAGGCAAGCCACTGACTCTGTTATTATTAAATTTCTTGAAAATAATATTTTGTCTCGTTTTGGTTGTCCTAGAAAGATCATTACTGACAATGCAGCTGCCTTTCGTTCGAAGAAGCTCATAGACTTCTGCAACCATTACCATATTGGCTTGGGGCATTCCACAACCTATTACCCTCAGGGGAATGGGTTGGCAGAGTCCTCAAACAAAACTTTGGTGAATATCATCAAGAAAACTTTGGTTGGCAGGAAAAGAAAAAGTCATGGCATGATAAGTTGGTATTTTCTTTATGGGCAGATAGACTGACCACCAAAAGGTCAATTGGTATGTCACCATACCAGTTGGTCTATGGTACTGAGGCTGTTTTCCCAACTTCTTTGGGAGTCCCTATCATGAAATTACTTCAGGAGGTACAAGCTGAGCCAAATGACTCCTAGAGAAGAATAAATCAGATGATTCATTTGCAGCAGACTAGAGAAGATGTCTTCAATAAAACACAAGTTGTCCAAGAGAACATCAAGAAGATCTTTGAAAAACGAACAAAGGAGGATGATTTTGAGCTGGGAGATCTGGTGTTGAGGTGGGATGCCAGGAACGAGGACAAGGGAAAGCATGGGAAATTTGACAATCTGTGGACAGGGCCATACATGATCCAAGCTTTCAGAGGAAATAATGTCTTTTTGCTAAACAATGCTGATGGGTCAGATCTGCCAGGAGCACCTGTGAATGGTAGAATGATGAAACATTATGTCCCACCTCAGTAAGAGATTTGAAGAACTCACTCTCCATTGTACATACCAGTTTTAATTTTCAATCTTTACTTACATTTTCTGAGTGAGGAACATTGGTTAGTTGGTTGAAGCCCGAAGAGAAGGCCCTAAGCTGCTGATCACTGTTTTTCAAAATTTTCCATAGAATAAGACCAATGAAGGCTACTAGATAGATATGTTCAGAGTGACAGGAAACTGGATTCTTGGCACTTAACAGGGCAAGTACCATCCCCAGGTGGAGCCGCTGTTATCACCCCATAAATTATGGGAATCAACTTATGACTTGGATACTATGGATATTATCTGTATCTAGTGTTTTTATTGGCAACTGATTTTTCATTTTACAAAAAGAGAAAGAAAAAGAAAAAGAAAAAGAAAGAAAAAAGAAAAGAAAAAGAAAAAAGAAAAAGAAAAATAAAAGAAAAATAAAAGAGGGCATAAAAGAATTGAAACAAAAGCCCCATGCAATAATAGTAACTTGGTCATACCTTTTAAGCATGACCAAGTTCTTTTAAATTTTCAATGTTGATAGGTTAGTGAATAAATCTGACCAGAATGTCTAATCCTATTCAGATAGCCCTTAGGTTAGATTAGTGAATAAATTTGACCAGACTGTCTAATCCTGGTCAGATAGCCCTTAGATAGAATAATTTCTTAACCCAACAGTTTAATCTGGGTTAATTGTCCTAGGAGATAGGATTAGCATGTAGGTTAGTTGTTTCATTTGTTTAAACCCCCCATGAAAACAGATTAATAAAGATGTTACACCATGTCCCAAATGCCTAAGAATAGTTTGTTCGAAACCCCATGATGGTATCTCTTTGAAATTTGAAGAAAAACCCATAAAATGTTTTATCCTAAGTTTTTCCCCAAGCTCATATTTCTCTGCTCATGATTTATGTTACATTCACTTTCCAATGGTCCAGATCACGGCGCTTCGATAAACGGCTCACAGAACATTCCGGACCCCCCTTAGTGTTCTGCTTTTAATCAAGGGGGGGGGGTCTGGAATCGGTGATAATATTTACGCAGATCTGGACGGTTCAGAAAAGAGCACGTGAATCCACGACCCACATTGGATTCCGGACCCCCCCGCCCGTTCTACCTTTAACGGAGGGGGGGGGGGTCCGGAATTGGTAATAACTTGGGCGCACATCTAGACGGACCAGAATAGAGCGCTTACATCTACGGTTCACATGGAATTCCAGACCGCCCCCCTCTGTTCTGCCTTTAATGGAGGGGGGGGGTCTGGAATGGGTATTAAGGAGCGCGCTAAGATCTGCGGCTAGGAAACCAGCGCGAAGATCAATGGATCAAAATGAATTTCGGACCCCCCTTGGTGTACTGCCTTTAACCAAGGGGGGGGGGTCCGGAATAGATATTTCCCTTCGGTGGGCCCCTGGTCATTCGTGGCGTCGGTCTATTGGTTCTCAGGTCACATCCCTCACATGCTATCTGACAGCCCGTCACTCATGGACGTCATCCTCCACTAAGTCCACTTGTTCCACTTGTTCCTGGGGTCGTGTCACATTCCATAACTCCTGTCAGTCCCTGTTTTCAGGCCTTTACCTTTTCCACTCATGATCAGCCCCTTATGGCGACTTTCACTTCCCATCACTGCCAATCCCGAGCAACCACGTCAACCCTCCATATGTTTTGGCCACCGTCACCTGCCATATCACCCCCAAGTGGCTCGTTGTCCATTAATAACTGGATAATATACCCGTTGTCATGCTGACCGTTTTCCCGCGTCCAACCGACCCAATTTTAAATAAAACTACAGTTTTCCCCCTTCATGCACTATTCGTCCTTCGCACCAGAAAATTTTACTCTTACGCCTCCATTTCTTTTCCGCCACCTTCACCCGCAGTCAGTATTCCCCACTAACATCATTTTATTGCAGGTACAGTTGTTGAAATGGTGTCAAAGCCAAGACAAGAGGAAGGAGAAGAGAATCCTTTTCTTCCTCCTCCGGTCGACTTAGACAAAATTCCCTTGGTCGATAAAGATCGATTGATTGCAGATACCATTTGCGACTTCGACTTTTCGGATCTTCATTCATGGCTCCGGGAGGTGTTCCTGGACCAGAGCGATGAAATTGGACTCTGGGAGTCCAATTTGCCTCTGTATCTCTTTCCCCAGATTCATCATTTCCCAGAATTCTCCCTCAAATGCCAAGCCCATTACGTCCCCGACCAGAAAGCCATCGTTTCTTCGTCTGGAGACGTCCTCTTTTTCATCACCCCCGAAGATATTGACCAGATGATGCAAATACCCCGTGCCGAATCTGCATCCCCATTCAATTTAGAAATCCTCACTGAGTTATATCATAAAATGACCTTTCCTCAGAGAGCTCAGATTTTTTAGCTTTTTCTCCCCACTTCTGCTCAACTCCCTTCCACCAACCCCCCTTACCCTTCTTCCTTGTTCTCCACCAAAAGAAATCAAATCATTTCTTCCCTGTGTGCCCTGCTTGGTTACTATTCTGACCAATGGGTAGACGAGCCCATCCTGGGTTTTCTGTCCATTTTCTCAAACGATGAAAAGCCCACAATGCAGTTCGACCACAACACCTTCTTGGCCAATAATATTCACGAACAATTCGTGAATTTTGGCACAGAGGGGATGTTCAGATATTCTTCTATACTGGCATATATGTTTGTTTATTTTCAAGCTGACAGATTCAGTTTCTCCATGCAGAAGATGGACGTAGACGAAAGGCCCCAACCAGTCACTGCATGGACTTCTCTCCTGAAGCATAACTCCATAGAGTACAGCTTCAAAGTTTTCATTGATCTGTTCTATCACCTGATGGTAAGCATGCTGAGTGGCAGGCCTGAGCCATGAATAAATTAAGAGGTCCAGAGAATTCTACACCTCTCGGACAATGCAAAGACAGGAGACTGGTTCTTGTATCAAAATCACACTGAGATCAGAGTTTTCGGGTGCGAATTGGCACCCCACAAGCTGTCGAGATATGTACCAGTGAGAATTTTTGCATTAGAATATATTAGGTAGATAATGAATTTAGATGATATTCACTTTGTTTCCCTGAAGAAGAAGCAGCAATTGCGGATCAAGGGGCAGATTGGTTCTTTCATCTGTAATAGTCGAGGCGCGGGAGAGGAAGCGGACATAATGTTAAAGGAGATGAAATTCTTTACAAGTTTCACCTGGCACTATGATCCATGCAGGATCATTTCGGAAATGAGAGTGAAAAATAAGAATGTCCCATATGCTCATGAGTCCAAGCCAGAGATCGCGAAATTTGCAAATCAAACAGTTTGGATGCCTGATACTTTGATGGATGTGGAACAGCAAGTGCCCTCGACGAGTGTGCCACCCACTACCACACCCCAGGTTCCCAAGGAGAAGAGGCCCCGACATGAGTCGTCTCCTCCTGTAACAGAGGTGTCATGAGAGGAGTTCAAGATGCACACCAAGAGGCCAAAGATAGTTTCAACTCCTGGCGCGACAATAGAACAAGAAGTCTCGACTACCACAGTAACTACCACAGGGGTCAAACCAGTCACTCTACCTTTCGGTTCGAGCCAACTTAGAGAAATCACAATAGCAATACCGAAGAAATCCACAGATTCTCCCATGGATACTCCACCAAGAAAAACTGGGCCCAAGTTGGGCATTTTCGAGAAATATGAATTGATCAAGAAGAAGAACCAGACCCTCACTAGTAGCACTTATGCCCAGTTTCGGAAGTAGTCTTCCACAGCTTAGCATAGGCTTCTTTCAACATTCGACATAGAAAAGGGTAGGATGCATATGGCTTATCTACAAGCACAGGTACCGGATCCCAAGGTGATCTCAGATTACAAAAGGGCCACTTTCGAGTTCCAGGCGAAGGACATGCATCCGACAGATCAGATGGATTTGCATAAACAAACAGGGGAGATGGTTTTTCACACATTGGCTCACGCTTCAGCTTCTGCAGCAAAGTTTCAAGTGTCTTTGAGCAATGCTAAGACCCAACTCAAGCTAGAGAAAATATCATCTTTCGTGAAAGACAACAGAATCAAGACGCTGGAGGAGCTGGTCCTCAAAATTGGTTATGACCCGGTGAACATCAAGGCTACTGAAGAGATGATAAAAAAAAAAATGATGACATTGCATCCTTAAGAAAACAACTGAAACTCCTGCCCACAGAGGACTCACAGGCCAAGGAGATAGCAGAAAAGGAAGGTGAAAAGGATGAGATGTTGAAGTTACTCATGGAGAAGAATGCTCAGCTAAAAGAGATGGAGGCTGAGATGGAGAGACTGCTAAAGGAGAAAGAGCAGATGAAGCCAATGGAAGGCATTCCATTGAGTGCTATCCCAATTGTAGGTTTGAGCACAGCAACAGTGACAGTCATTCCATCTGCAACATCCGTGCCACTACCAGAAGGAACAACAGACCTTGCTAAGTCCATGGAGAGGATGAACCTACAAGAGTCAGAAATCAGCAGGCTTAAGAAATAAGTAGAGAACCTCCAAGAGATCAAAACTTCTTTCCAGACAAGCCTATCTAAAGAAAAGCAGGTGAATGAGCAAATCGGGAAGGAGTTACAGCAGCTCCAAAAGCAGACAATGGCAGGGAAGAATTTGGCTGAGGTCAAAGAGATTGTATGGACAGATATTTCCAAATCCATCAATGAAATCTGGCCAATGATTCAAATCATGTTTGAACAGAATGAGTTGCTCCAGAGAAGCAAACAGGCGGTTGAGAAAATCAGAGTGGAGCTGGGAGACATGCCAGCACAAGCAAATGAGATCATCAGGTTCCTGAATTCCAAGACCAGAGAGGAACTAGAAGAACTAAAGATTGAGGATAGAACAGAAACTAAAATGGAGGTTAAAAGGGTTTTAACCAAGAGAGGTCTAATGCTTCATCTTGAGGAAAAAGTTCAAGTCATGGATCAGGGAGTACAAAAGTTTTTCAATAAGATAGATGTTCTCCAAAATAAAGGCCTTCCTGGTCTGAAGGTCATTAATGACAAACTAATGACACTCCCTGACTACAAGAAGAGGTTGACTGAAGTATCTAAGGACAGTTCTAAGTTTGCAGGGATACAAGGGAGCATCACAGGCAAAGCATTCATGGATACCCTGCAGTTGGATATTAGTATCCAACACGAGATTAAACACATATTCATCATCAAGCCTACATTTGCTAAGTATACAGACATGGATGAAGTGTATCGGAGATTACTTAAAGTCACAGTGCCAAATCATCTCAGATGGGAAGAACTTTGTGATCTACTCGATTAGCAGATGAGCTGTCACTATCCAGTCACCTGTCCAGTCAGAAGAGGTTGCGAAGGCACCTCGCCAATGGCCTACCCCAGAAATTTCCGCATGCAGTTGTACTGAGTCATCAAACAGTTTTTGATTAGTTAAAGTAGTTAGACTAAAAATAGAATGAGCACGTCCTGATCAGTTATGACAAGAACGTTTGTATTTTGAATTATAAATACTTCAACTCTCGAATTATTTGGGGTTGTTGATTCGCACACCCTATTGCTATCAAACTGTACTATTTTTGAAGAGATATGCCATTAATAAAGAAGAGTCACTTTTACATGATTCTTGCGTATGTTCACTGGTGATGTTGATCTTCTAAGTTGAATGTTTTTCTTTCTCTGTAATCATTTTGTTTTATGTTACTAATCTTTATGAATAGCGTAATGTTGCAGGATTTATCTTTGATACCCTGTTCACGATTCTAAAGATTTAAATGTTTATCTTCTAATATCTTCAATTAAGAAATTCTTAACTGCTTGTTAGTTGAAGTTATTTTCCTTATCTTTTCTTCTGTCCATCATTTTAATTGCTAAAGATCCAGTGAGTGTATTATCTCGCCCTGTGAAGATCTTCTTTGGCGTTTCTGGTTGTTTCTCGTATCTAATTAACACCGACCCCATAGCCCAATGGATGTGTAGACTGTCTCAACCAATTTAAAAAACTCTTTGACAACAAAACCAACAGTGTCTTTACCTAGCCTAATACTTG
This sequence comes from Picea engelmannii, assembly GCA_009831015.1. Taxonomy (NCBI): domain Eukaryota; kingdom Viridiplantae; phylum Streptophyta; class Pinopsida; order Pinales; family Pinaceae; genus Picea; species Picea engelmannii. The sequence continues at coordinate 141,458 of ML795364.1, forward strand.
AAATTAAAACAAAGCTAAATCATATAGAGAGATCCCTCTCTGAAGCTGGAAGGGCTAGAACCCAGCTTTAAAAGCGGTTGGATAAGGTTACCTTTGTAGATTTCTTCTCTTTCAACCTCTAGGAAATTTACAGAGCGCTAACAGAACCAACAGATCCTGAAGAGGGGGAGCTCCTTTTTAATTCATTGATGTGGGAGAAGGGGACCCTACTGCACTTTACTTTTGATAGCAGAAGCAAGAAGAACATCATCTCAACAAAGGTCGTCAAACAGTTGGGATTGTCGACAACACCACACCCACAACCATACAACATCTGGTGGCTTTTCCAGGGATGGGATCTTCATGTCAGCCAACAGTGTCAATTTCATACAACATCCATCCCTTCAAGGATGAGGTATTATGTGATGTTTCCCCATTGGATGTCTATGATGTTCTCTTGGGCCATCCATATATGTGGAATCGCCATGCGATATATGAGTCTTGACCCCGTAGTGTCATTGTTACTCCGGGGGGTCATCTCTACAAGATACGAGAGTTCCAACTACTATCCCACCTAAACAATGTCGCAAGGTCGTATCTCATATTACAAAATTCAGCTTCTTCACAATTTGTTTGAAAGGTGAAGAGAAGGATATTGCAACCACTACAACCTCATCCTAAGCACCTTCTATCCAAAAAAAGTAGGTCGAAAAAACTGCAGCAAAGCACCAAGATTCCTTCTGCACATAGATATCTCATGTAGCTCGACTGGTCGAACAGATTCAACCCCTCCAAAAATAGCTTCATGACAACCTTCCATAGTGCAACGTCTCCAGCAAGGCAAGCAACGCACCAAGATTCAGTTACAACAATCGCTTTCCCCTCTCCCCCGGGAACTAAATTCAATGGATATCATTGCTTCTGAAGGAGGGAGGATTGATCCAGGTGGATATCGGTGGCCACCCACCTATCCCAACTGAATCATTTTGGAAATTTCATTTTGATAGTTTTGTTTCTAGTTTTCGAGTCCCAAACTTCTAGGCTCGTTTTGAGGCCCTAAACATCGTTTTTAGGGCTCACCATAGTCAAACTGTAGACAATGTCACATTCTAACGAAAAATGTGTATTCCTCGGATAGTCCTTTCCAACGAGCTATCGTGCGCCCCAAACGAAGATCATATGCCAAATTTACGCCCCCGGGAAGTTGATACACCAAACTACCCAAAATGGGGTCCACAAAATTGTTGTCTTTTCATCTTCCGAGGTTAGGGTTCTGAATTTTCTTTATGTTAAAAAGTCCTTTAGAGCCTTATTGTAAACCATCTTCTTGTTACTACGAGTAACGGACACATCTCTTCTCAGAGATAAGCTGCCACCATTCCAGGGAGTCTTTCACTCTGTATTTTTACAGTCTTTGTACATTTTCGCTCATTAATAGAAAATTGTGTATTATGGTATCTTTGTGTTTATGGTTGCATCTCTGATACATTTATGTTATATTATTGGATATCCGAGATATTTATGTACATTTTTTTATTATATCTCCGCTCTCATTTATTGCCGAAAATAATCTGGATCAAGTACCCTACCCTTAGGATCTTATGGGAAGTGATTTCTCCTACAAAATTTCCACTTGTTGGACCATCATGAAGCTCTTTCAATACCTTTTATGCATCTTCTTTTTCAAGGCACCTAAGTAATACACCATCATAGTTCATGTGGAACGACACATAGTTAATAAGATGGTACTAAGCAAATTTTACTCTAAGAGTTATTATCTCCTTAGGCTTCAGATGTTCAGGACATGTTTCATGATGAAGGAAGTAAGATAAATCTACATACCAAGAGTCCTAACCTGGTGGGATTTATAACACTTCACTACACCATAAATAAATTTCATTGCCCCACCTTGAATTTTCTAGTTCTACTAGGTCTTTGGATTTTGCGGCCAATTTCCACAAGCCTTGGTCTCTAACTTGTTGTTTGTGGAGCCTGATTATCTTCTTGATTCAGAGGTCTTTTAATTTTAGCCATGTTTATACCCCATGAAGTATTTACACTCCATAAGTATGTACACTCTTCCACGCGGGGGAGTGTGGGGTTCGGGGGCGAAGCCCCCGAAGGAAAAATTGCCTTGTAAATGTATATTGTAATTTCATTGTAAATTTGGACCGTTCTTTATAAGGTCATAGATCTAATGATAGAGATTATGTTAGGATTTTTTTCCCTAGAAGGAAACCCTCTTTTATGAGGGAAATGTATTGCAGCTATGGTGGAGGGCGAATATTGTATTCTGAGAGAGGAGACTGTGAGAGAAAGAAGAGGAAGTTACAGCGGGTTTTGCTGTAGGTTGTATCCCTTCATTTGTTGGATAATAATAAAGGAAGGACCTGACAATTTATCTGGTGGACGTAGCCCACACTGGGTGAACCACATAAATCTGCGTCTCTACTATATTGTGTATCTTATGTGTTTTGTTTCCGCATTTGTTTTATTTTATTGCTCCGCGGTCCTATTTTTCTAACAACTAGTATTAGAGCGAAAGGTAACTCACAGGAAAAGAGGGTTCCTAGTTCGAATGGGAGAAATGTCAGAAGATGGAAAGTTTAGGGTCGAGAAATTTAATGGCCAAAACTACCAGTTATGGAAGATGCAAATGGAAGACTATTTATATCAGCAGGATCTATTCCTACCATTGGGCGGAATAGCAAAGAAGTCGGCGGCTACGAAGGACGAAGAATGGGAGATTCTTGACAAAAAGGCTCTAGGAACGATACGGCTGAGCCTGGCAACGTTGGTGGCTTTCAATATTTCCAAAGAAAAGACAATGAAGGGTTTGATGGACGCATTGGCCAAATTGTATGAAAAACCCTCGACATCCAATAAGGTATTTCTAAAGAAGAGATTATTTAATATGAAGATGTCGGAAGGTGGGTCTGTTGCAGATCATTTAAATGATTTTAATACGGTTACTAATCAACTAAGTTCTGTAAAAGTGGACTTTGATGATGAGGTCAGGGCTCTTCAAATCTTGTGCTCATTGCCAGAAAGATGGAATGGCTTGGTCACGGCTGTAAGTAACTCTGTCTCTGGTTCAAATACTTTAAAATTTGATGATGTTGTTGGTGTTATCCTTAGTGAGGAAATGCGATGGAAAAGCACAGGTGAGACATCAGGAAATGTATTGAACATGGAGAACAGGGGAAGACAAAAGGATAGAGGAAAAGGTTTCGGGAACCGTGGGAATTCTAGGAAGGGAAGATCCAAATCCAGACTTGGAAAGACAAAGTGTTGGAATTGTGGGAAAAAAGGACATCTGAAGAAAGACTGCAAAGCTCCAAAGAAACAAAGAGGTGGACAATAGGAGAGAAATCAGGAAGCAAATGTAACAGGTGATGTGTTACAAGATGCTTTGATTCTTTCTATAGATAATATTTCTGAGTCTTGGGTAGTAGATTCAGGGGTTTCATTTCATGCCACACCCCATAGGAAACATTTTCTAGATTATGTTCAAGGTGATTTTGGACAGGTTCATTTGGGTGACGATGCACCATGAAAAATTGTTGGAAAGGGAAAGGTAAAAATAAAGCAACGTAATGGAAACCAATGGTTGTTGAAAGAGGTAAGACATGTTCCATATTTAAGGAAAAATCTAATTTTAATAGGGCAGTTGGCAAGTGAAGGTTGTATATCCATATTTACAGACAAGATGTGGAAGGTCATCAAAGGATCATTGGTGATAGCGAAAGGAGAGAAGGTAGGTACATTGTATTTATGTACTGGTAATACTGACTCTTCTATATCTTTAGCTTCTACAGGAGTGGATACAACATTGTGGCATCATAGGCTTGGACACATGAGTGAGAAGGGAATGCAGATACTTCACAAAAGAAATTTGTTTCCAGATCTTAAACAAATTGATTTGGACTTCTGTGAGCATTGTGTTTATGGAAAACAAAAGAGAGTCAGATTTCTCAGAGTCGGAAAAGAAAAGAAGAGTGAAAGGTTAGAGCTTGTGCATACAGATGTATGGGAACCAGCTCATGTATCATCTATTGGTGGCTCTCATTATTATATTACTTTTATTGATGATGCAACTAGAAAAACTTGGGTTTATTGCATTCGACAAAAATCTGATGTTTTTGATACTTTTAAGAAATAGAAAGCTTTAGTTGAGAATGAGACAGGAAAAAAGTTGAAGTGTCTCAAATCAGATAATGGAGGTGAATATTGCAGCAAGCAGTTTGATGATTACTGTTCATACCATGGGATTCGTAGAGAGAAGACAGTTCCAAGAACACCACAAGAAAATGGTGTGTTAGAAAGGATGAACAGGACAATCATGGAGCGTGCAAGGAGTATGAGATTGCATGATGGTTTGCCCTTACAGTTTTGGGCAGATGTTGTAGATATTGTTGTTTACTTAATAAACAGAGGACCTTCAAGCTCTTTGGATGGTAGAA
>ML795364.1:147736-183504 GCA_009831015.1 Picea engelmannii
ACTATAGGTGGAACAACAGTAAGTTGGATTTCAAAACTGCAAAAGGTTGTTTCACTTTCAACAACAGAGGCAGAGTATGTTGCTGCTACAGAGGCTAGTAAAGAGATGATTTGGTTATAGAGGTTTATGGAGGAATTGGGAAAAAAGAAAGAGAATAGCAGGTTGTACTGTGACAGTGAGAGTGCCATTCATCTTACAAAGAACTCAGCCTTCCATTCGAAGACTAAGCATATATAGTTGAGGTACCACTTCATACAATCCGCCTTGCAAGATGGACATTTGAAGTTGGAAAAGATACACACTTGCTAGAATCCTGCATACATGTTAACAAAGGAAGTAACCAGGGAGAAACTAAGTTCCTACTCAGTTTCAGTTGGTCTTCAAGAATGAAGATGAAGATGAGGAATTTTCTAGGTCCAAGAAGGTTCATATTTCAGCATATACAACAGCGATGGAATTGTTGAGATCAGTCTCCAAGTGGGAGATTGTTGGTTGTGGAGCCTGATTATCTTCCTGATTCATAGGTCTTTTACTTTCAGCCGTGTTTATACCCCATGAAGTATTTACACCCCATAAGTATGTACACTCTTCCACCCGGGGGAGTGCAGAGGGGGGGTACCCCCTCTGCAGGGTCCGGGGGGGATATCCCCCTGGTTGGGGGGTCTGGGGACAAGCGGGCCCCCAGCGGGGGTTTAGGGGCGAAGCCCCCGAAGGAAAAAATTGCCTTGTAAATGTATATTGTAATTTCATTGTAAATCTGGACCATTCTTTATAAGGTCGCGGATCTAACGGTAGAGATTATGTTAGGGTTTTTTTCCCTAGAAGGAAACCCTCTTTTATGAGGGAAATGTATTGCGGCTATGGTGGAGGGAAAATATTGTATTTTGAGAGAGGAGATTATGAGAGAAAGAAGAGGAAGTTACAACGGGTTTTGCTGTAGGTTGTATCCCTTCATTTTCTGGATAATAATAAAGGAAGGACCTAGAAATTTCTCTGGTGGGCGTAGCCCACACTAGGTGAACCACGTAAATCTGTGTCTCTATTGTGTTGTGTATCTTCTGTGTTTTTTTTCCGCATTTGTTTTATTTTATTGCTCCGCGGTCCTGTTTTTCTAACATAACTATCTCAACAAGTTTGATTTCGATATAAAACTCTTGGATAAAAGTCATCTAGTTGCCTCTCCTTTCTCCCATTTATTGTTGTGTGAAAATTGACCTTATTTCAAGGTGAGGCATGATAAATTTAGTATGGTTCTTTAGGATGTAAGATCTGAAATGTTTTACTTCCTTGTAGACAACATACGCTTGTTTTTCTATAGTCAGGTAATTAATCTCTAGTCCTTGTAGGATGGTGCTCATAAATGAGATAGGGGCATCATTTTTTTCAACATCCTTTTGTTTCAAAACTGTTGCTAGAGATTGATCAGAAGCAAAGGTGCAAAGAAATAAATATTTGTTGAAATCGGGGTTGTGTAATACAGGAGCTTGGGAGATGGTTTCCTTTATCTTGTCAAAGGATTCATTTTCTTCTTCATTCCACCTAAATTCTGGATCTTTACGTATAATGTTTTGCAATGGTTTGTTGATTTCTACAAAATTGGGAGTGAATTTTCTTACAAAATTGTTCTTCACATAGAAATATTGCATGGCTTTTTTTATGGGTAGGTGGGAGTTGAGAAATTTCCTTTACTAGTTCAGGGTCAATATTGATGCCATTTTTAGAAATAATATGGCTCGAGAGTTTACCCTCATCTACACAAAAGATGGTATTTTTTGGGTTTAGATACATCCCATACTTCCTACACCTTTCAAAAATCTGAGTCAAATGGGAAATTTGATCTGACATGTTCTTGGAGTAGACTGTGAAATCATCTAAATAGACCACTACACATTTGTTTATCAATCCTATAAAGGCTACATACATGGCCCTCTGAAAATTATCTCTTGCATTTATTAACCCGGATGACATGCATTTATAGGAGAAGGTTCTCCACTTAGTCTAAAAATTTATCTTTAATCTATATTCTAACGATACCAAAACTTGGTTGTATCCTGAGAACCCATCCAGAAGTGAGAAAAAATCATATTCGGAGATGGTTTACAGGAGTTGTTCCATAGGGTGCATAGGGTAATTATCATTTTATGAAGCTTTGTTTAAATTTATAAAATCAACACATAAGCGAATTTCTCCTTACTTGCTTTTATAGGCACTAAATCAACTACCTAGGCCGAATGTCTGACCTAAAATATAATTTTATCATCTAGTAGTTTTTTAATTTCTTTCTACATTAGGGGCTCGAGGGATGGGTGAAATTTTCTCATCTTCAATTCAAAAGGTTTAACATCTGGTCTAAGAGGAATGGTGTGTTGGATGATCTTTGTATTGCATGTTTTCAAGTCTTGATAAGACCATGCAAACATGTCTTGATATTCCTTGAACAACTTAACGTAATATGTCTTCTCTTCAGGGGATATGGATTTTCCAAAATTAACATTCTTAGTATTTTTAGTAGTCCCTAAATTTATGACTTTGTAATCAAGACAAGAACTACCAATTTTCACATTCTTTGGGTTCTTAAATCTTTCTTTTAGATCAAAAAGTTTTTCAATGTTGACTACTACCATAGGCATTGTGTGGATTTTAGGTTTTGTAGTTTTGTTTTCCTTATCAATATTATGTTCACTATCTTTTTGTTCCATAAGAATCCATTGAAATACTTCATCATCAATAGCCAAGTCCTTAAATTTTTCTTCAATAGATAAGAAGGTTATAATATGCTCATCCCCCTCAAATACTCTCCAATTGGAGATGGTGTCGGGGATAGATGGCTTGTATACCATATCTATGGTAATCCTATAAGCCTCATAATATTCAAGAGGGGACAACCTTTAGGCTACTATGGCAAGAGAATCAACAAGCAAATTCTTAGATTGAGGAATGGCTATGATGTTAAATGCTTAAAAACTCTTTATCAATCTATGTACTTCTTTTTGGCAATTCCTCAAATGAGGTGAATTGCAATGAATGGTATTTTTGACCTATCTGAAAATGATCTCCGAGTATCCAAAGACAAATAATTATTTAATATTCATGTCAATGGATTTCTTGAGTCCTTGGACCAAAGCCTCATATTCAACGGTATTAGTAGTACACTCAAACTCCAGCCTACATGATAAAAAAACTACATTTACCAGCTGGGTCAATAAAATGCATTCAACACCTGCTCCTTCGTGAGACTTGGATCCATCAAAGAACATAGTCCAAATCTTAGACGTAAAGTTAGGAACCTTCTTGTTGTTGTCTATGCTAGGATTTTTGACCTTGTTTTCTAAAATATTGACATGGAATAATTGGTCAGAGTTGTTGCACTCTTCAGTTAATGTCAAGTTTTCTTACAACAATATTTATAAACTCTATGAAAACAATACCTTAGATATGCAAGGTGGTAAATTCCCAAAATATTAATCAAAGGAGTGATTTCCTAACACGGGAAAATCTGTTGAAGAGGGTTCATTTGGGGTTTTTAAATTAGTGACAATGTGTTTTAGGTATTTTTCTTTGTCAATCCCGATCATGTTTGGTTTCCCTTTCCATGGTAGCCAAAGATGAGACCAATCGGTATTGAAATATCCATGCAAATTTTGTGACCATTCCCAACTTAGTAAAATCCCATAGGCTTCTGGGATATCTACAACTATGATGTCAATCACTTGGTGAATCTTTGGGTTAGAAGCTATCTATATCATGACATCCTTCATTTCACCAATAACATTGACTTCAATTTTATCCAATTGTATGATGTCTATATCACTTTTGGTCGGGGCTGGATTCAATTTTTTACATATAGAATAAGGCATGACATTACAGGATTCCCTAGACTCCACTAAACAGTTATGTAAATTTCTATTGAAAATTTTGAATGTTAGAAAGAAAGGGGGAATAGACAACTTATACTTTATGTTTTCATATGTTGAGTTCACATTTGATTTTCTAGTTTCCTTGGAAGTTTTCTTGTAACAATATTTATAAACTTTGTGAAAACAATACCTCAGATATGCAAGGTGGGAAATTCCCAAAATCTTAATCAAAGGAGTGATTTCCTAACACAGTAAAATCTGTTGAAGAGGATTCATTTGGGGTTTTTAAATTAGTGACAATGTGTTTTAGGTATTTTTCTTTGTCAATCCCGATCATGTTTGGTTTCCCTTTCCATGGTAGCCAAAGATGAGACCAATCGGTACTGAAATATCCATGCAAATTTTGTGACCATTCCCAACTTAGTAAAATCCCATAGGCTTMTRGGATATCTACAACTATGATGTCAATCACTTGGTGAATCTTTGGGTYARAAKMTATCTATATCATGMCATCCTTCATTTCACCAATAACATTRAMTTCAATTTTATCCAATTGTATGATGTCTATATCACTTTTGGTCGGGGCTGGATTCAATTTTTTACATATAGAAYAAGGCATGACATTRCAGGATTCCCTAGAATCCACTAAATAGTTATGTAAATTTCTATTGAAAATTTTGAATGTTARAAAGAAAGGGGGAATAGACAACTTATACTTTATGTTTTCATATGCTGAGTTCACATTTGATTTTCTAGTTTCCTCAAAAGTTACTTTTTTTTCTTTTATGGGGGTGTATAGTGTGGTTTCATCATTCCTTAAATTCTTGGAGTAATAAACTTTTCTAGTGATACACGAGTCCATAAAAAAAATGTTTTCTTTCATCTTATTCAGGTATTTTACCACATTGTACTCTAATTTGCATGTTTCTTGTGTTGCAAATTTCGGGGAAGAGTCGAGTATGGAAGTTGTTTTGGCCAAAGGAGTTGAGATATCTGTATTTTTAGGGGCCTGAGATATGATATGATGATTCTGAGGAACATGGCCCTTGCTTCTAGTTTGTACAACTAAAGTCTCATTAGACAACTCCTTTTCTTTGGTGAGGTTACCACTAGGCATTGTATAATTTATATCCCACATTGTTGTTTCTTCTGGTGATTCATTATCTCTTTCCTATGTTAAGTTGGTGGTTGAGCTACTAGATTTTTTGGTCAGAGCACATCCATCCAAGAAGCGATTGGCCATAGATTTCATGGAATTCACCCACTAAGGACAATCCTTCTCAGAGTGTTTCTCTTGGTGATAGGTGCAAAATGAATTAGATGCCACATCTCATAAATCATTCAAGTTGGTTGGGGAAGGTTTTATGGCCTTATAAGGTGGTGGTCTCTTAAAAAATGGCTTGTGAGGCCTTTTATTAGAGTTATATGCATTCATTTTCATGTATACAATTTTGTTATATAATTTATTGATCATCTTTTGTAGACTCTCCAAATCAACACCATCATTTTCATTATTTTCCTCAGCTTGTTTTCCCGATGGTCTAGTTAACAAGATTCCTCATTTTGGTCATTGTTGAGCTTATTTCTTTGCTAAAGATACCTATCTCTCATTACATCCTTTCATCCGAAACTCAATTATTTTATCCTCTTCAAAATTATCAGCTAGGGTAGGTTTGGAAACTCTTTTGACAAAAATGGATATAGAGGTTGGCAGAGCATTCACATATACCCTGATTTGCAACTCTTGAGTAGGTCTAGCTTCTGGTTGAAATTTATTTAGTATTTTTGTAAATATTTGATTAAAATATTTCACATTTTATTTGGGGCCCATGGTGGCAGCAAAGAGTTCTGCCATAAGGGCTCATGTTGTAGTTTCTTCAACAAATTTGTCTAGAAAATATTTTTGAAACTTTGTCCAGCTAGTTATGGAATCAAATGGGAGGTTAAAGTACCAGGTTGATTATGAGTTCTCAAAAGTGTATGGAAATAATTTTCACAACACATATCTATGTTGTACATTAATCAACCTAATTGCCAATATGAATTTTTTTATATGATCCTCTGGTAATCTGGAGGTTTATGTGTCAAACTTAGAAAACAACTTTTATGGATGCCTAGGTAAGTTGTGTAATCATCCTGGTATAGCCAGGGCATCCTTGACCAACCAAGGATGGTTATTTCCAGGTTGTTTGTCACATTCCTGGTTGTTTTCGTTATTACCCCCCATGTAGTCAGACCCATAGTCAAAGGCTTCTGAATCAGATTCCTCTTCCTCGGAATCTAGATCTTCTAGCTCAAAATAATTACTTGCTAGTGGGGTGATAGTAGGGGTATCATGGATCAAGCCGAGAGTTTGTTCAATTTCTATTAGGGAAAAATCCAATAAATCCTCAACTATGTGTACAAAATTATGTTCTGGTGTAGTCACAATAGATTTTACTATTCTCCTTCTACGATGAAGTAATGGGGATAATGCTAATGCTCTTATTTTCCAAGCGTATGCCCTGGTGATTCTTTTAAATGCGTCGACCTCTTCGTGAGAGATTGTGTATGGTATATCAAGTTGAAGATAAATACTTTCCTCAACATGGAGCAAGCTACTAGTAGTAGGAATATCTTCTTTGTACAGGTTGTTATGATGAATTTCCATGCATCGGCCCTCCTTTTAGCACCAATTTTGTTGAGGGGGTTGGATTCCCTTTAACTCAATAGTACAAACACATTCAAAGATGAGGCCCAATTAGACTCTTCTTCATTTGGAGTAGTGTGATTCTCTGGATTGATGGCCCAATAGCCTTTTCGATGAGATTTAATGATTATATGTTTGTTTCCCACTATTCTTTCCAAACTACTTATCTCTTTTTATATTTATTTCTTTTTTCTATTTTAATGCAAGAAAGTGAAAATAATCTAAAAGAAACTGGTTTGTTTTAAGAAGTCTAAGCCTAGGGTAACCTTTAGCCAACGGTATGTAAACAACACCTATGATTGAATTATCCTAGAACTAATACTAACATTCATCAATAATCATGTATTCTTTAAGAAACAAAAATAAATGGCATGCATGCAATGATACATAAGGATATTATTAGCAAGAAATAGTTATATACTTCACTTATACATAAAAATTAAAGAAAATCGATTTTCACCAACTTTCATTCAAATATATATAACTTGAGATTGAATTATCCTAACACTATTACTCACATTCATCAAATATAATGTATTCTCTAATAAAAAGAAAGAAATGGCATGCATGCAATGATACATAAGGAGAATATTAGCAAGAAATAGTTATATATTTCACTTATACATAACAAATTAAGGAACACCAATTTTCACAAACTTTCATTCAAATATCTATAAATTACTCAAGATAACTTAAAATAATTTTGATCTTACTGAATACATGTAGCTACTAAAAAAAATGCAAGGCAATCAACAGATCTGGTCACGCCCATAGGTTTGGAAAAAAATTGTCTTTGGCTCTCTCCGAGCTTCTGAATTAACTGTAGCAAGAAATAGTTCTTCACACTAATTAAAAATTTTCATACAAAAGCCATCAACCCTTTGTTGAATGGTCTATCCCTTTATTTATCAAAATTGAAATATCTTAAAATAGTCTTAAGTATAGTTTAAGTAAAGAAAACAAATATAAATGTGGACTAATCCACATATCTCCTTCAATTCGTCCTTCAGTCACTAGGTGACTACTCTAATGGGTTTGCCTTGTCATACTCAGACCATTTGCCAAAAATATCTTCACATGTGTGCACATAGGGGAATTGGTGTTGATCCATGTGCACAATGAGCACCTATTTCATTTCCATTGTGCATTATCTGAACTTGTCCATCCTGGAAAGCATGTGTTACAGAACCACCAATTCTCTCATCGGTCCCTCCAAAAACCTCCTAACCTTCCCTCTTTCCAAGGTGGTTATTTGGAGAACATCCCACTCATATTTCTAGTCCTGATCAACATGTTGTTTCATTATATCATTGAGGTCTCGAAAATTTTCTGGTGAGCCGAACTCAGGGAATTGGATCTCCCTCATCTTCTCATTTATCTCCTCCTAGATTTTGAGACATTCTTCCCATATTTCTTTCACCTTTTGTTGTGGTTCGAAAATTGCCTGGACCCAGTGTTCAACCTCTCTTTGTATCCTTTATATGCTATCACTAGTGAGCATTCTGATGCCATGCTCTTCTCCTCCTCAACCCTTTTGGATTTCTTTAACATATTCAAGTTGGGCCAGGGCCCTGTGTGCCCGATAAGACCACCTCAACATATCTTTATGTGTCACCATATATAGAAAAGTTTCCTCTTAGTAATTTATAGTCTTGGCCATGAAAATATCCCTTTCTAACTTGTACCTTCCATATTATTCTAGGAATTCATCCCTTAGAATTACGACTTCTTGAGTGGTATTCTAGTAATACTTAGCCTAGTGTATGAGATTCTCTAGTTCCATTATTATGGCCTCTAATTCCCTTTCATATTTATTATCCCTATCAATGGTGGCATTGGATATGGTCATCCCTGTCCCCAACAACTCGCTTACCTTGGCCTTCTTAGCATCAAACAAAGTCTCTTCAATAGTTACGACTATAGTACTGTCTAGGGTGAGATTTATCTTCCTGTTTGTCCTCTTTAACACTACCTATCTCTTTCATTCATATTATATAGCCTCAATGTCTTCTACCTCATCCACTAGCTATGGTATATTTTGATCTCCTTAAGCTAACACATTTCCTATGCTTCTAAGAGTATGGAAATGTTCAAGAAAATATTACTTTCCCTTCTCTGATGCTAATGTTTGACCACTTAGCCACTTTACAACTTGCTCCAATGCTTGTTATTTTCTTGGCTCCTTAGGAAGCTAATATGTTGTGTTGATCTGCTATGCCCTTGTTTCTGTGGATATCTCACTCATATGCTCAGGGGCTATAGTTTCTTCTGGGGAATTTTCCTTTCGTGGTATCACTTCCTTAAGCAAGCAAATGGCTAGAGGAATGGTCGTTCTTTCTTCATTTTCTAGAGTAGCACTCTGCTCCTCTTACTCATTCACTTTACCTATAGCCTCTCCAATTTGTCCTCCATGGTTTTTATACTTTTCATCATCCTCTTTCTCATAGGTTGTATATGTTGAGCTATGCTCTTCACTTTCACTTCCACCCTCATCATCTTGAACCTTTTCTTCTCCTTTTGGTGGTTGTGACCCTTGCTCCAAGGGTGTCATTACCTTCTCAATTGTATCAGTTGCCACAAACTCTCATTCCAGTTATGGTCTTTCATAGGTTAGACTTAATTTTTCCTCTATGTTGGACTCATTTAAAATGGGAACTCCTGAAGTGTCCATATTATCACTATAATCATCATAAATTGTTATAAAATATATGATTACATGGGACAAGACTACTATTATTTGTGCCTTCGTCAAGGCCTCTAATGCTACTATTGGTTCTGGCTACCCTGCTTACACCTGCTCAGTGCTTAGTTCTGATTGAGCATTAATTTCTCCCGATGTAATTCCCCCTTGAGTATTTTGTTCACCCTCTCACCTATTTGATTCTTCCTCATATTTCCTTTGTTATTCTAACTCTTCAGTTACTCTATTTTGTTCGGCTTCATGAGCTATCCTTTGAGTTTCTACCTAGAGTCTTTCTTCTTCTGCCCTCCTTGCTTCTTTTGCTTCTCTTTCACTTTTAGTTTGTGCTCGTATGACTGCTTATTATGTTTGATTAATCAACTCAACCTAATCATCCATAAACATGGCCCTAAACCAATTCAGATCAGGTTGGGCTCTCCTCTAGAGTACTTCAACCCACTTTTGGGAATTTTCAGTAAATGCATCATCCTCGAATTTATCATGTGCATATGGCCAATATGATACCACTTTCCCTGCATGTTTTGATACTAAATCCTTTGGATCATGATTGCGGTACCTGCCTATTGAAAAACTACATTCTAAGTGACTCGAGACTTCTTGTTTCACATGTGTAGTATCTTTCAAAAAATAGTATCCCACTCGGAAGCCATATGGGATGAAATCCCTTTTCTTGTCGTTAACCAATGAAGCATTGGAACCTTGTAAAATAGTTTGATAACATATTTCTCCTAAAACCAATCGGTCTGACACATAGGCTGGAAACAAATGTGGAGCTCCAGTGGCTCCAAACATTTTGAGATAAGTACTCTTCTTCTCCAAATACCAATTTTCGATCAGAGAGACTATATTTTTAAATGACTTTGAAATCCATGGGAATTATTGTTTGAAAATGATAAAGTGTAATCTGGCTAGAAACTTGTCATATATCATGGAATAATATTCCTTGTACCTATTCTCCCATATGACACTAAAATATACATGAACAAGGTTCTCAAACACATGCCAAATTAGGCCCATCCCTGAAAATATATTTTTAGCACAAACCACATCTAGCAAATAAGAGGCCATCTAAAAGGAGGGTACATATCCTAGCTTTGGGTTTTGGTCTTGCTCTATTCTAGTTCTTAGTTTTTTGGACATGATAGCTCCCCAATTGAAAATGACTCTTGATATTTCCATAGTGTAAGCTAGGGGAATCCAAGATTCTAAGAATGTAGAGCATTATTTCTCCCCATACAACCGACACATCAATGCCATTAAGTACATATAAGGTTCTCTCAAGTTAGTGGTGCCATACCATCCTGCAATCCTGTTTATAATTTTTTTGTCCTCTTTCCACCAGGAAGATAGTAGTTTGTTGGTATCATGTCTTTCATAAAATTTAACTACGAAATCAATGTTTAACCTAACCTCGGGTTCCTTGTTATTATAGTAGTTTTTCACTTCTATTGGAAAATAGAATCCTACATATTTCCTTTTTTCATAATTGATCAAACATTTAGCAACTTATGTGTAACTGATTATTCATTCTAATGCCTCTACACAAGATAAGACAAGATACCTAGAGGATACCATGTGTATTAGATCATTCGATGTTCAGAAACACCTGATCATCCAAAATTCTAATTTGTGAGATACTGTGAGGAATGGGGAATCTTTGTGATTGATATTATTGAACAAGTCATTCCAAGAGGTTAAAAGTACCTTGGACACGTTGTTTGAATCTATGTCTTTATGCAATGGTGGTTGGTTGAAAATATTTTGGTTTCAAGATGTTCTTCACTACATAAATTATCTCAAACGCTCAATGGTAGGAATGCATAAACACGGAGGGAATTTGAGCTCATATACCCTACCTTCCATCAATCAAATATGATAATTGCAATCCGCAAGTACAATGATATCTCTCCAAATCTTGAGGTTTTGAATGTTCCACATGTGCCACACTTGACATTAATGAGTTACATCGAGTAGCAGTGCAAGGAGGTTGTTCTTTAGTTCATCATCAGTTTTAAATCATCATGGGTTGGCGCACAATGAACATTTACGTCGGGGTTTGGGGATGTGAGGTTGTCGATGGTTCGAGTTGTTTCATGCTATTCTTTATTATCGATCCCCATGAAATCTTATGTCAAAAACTCTTTTTTTTTAATGTTGTCGCATAACATATTTTTCAAGGTGGTGATGTTTCCAATATGTGTGTTTATATGGTGACGTGGGACATGAGTTGTCATCTAGCCTATACAACAAGAGAATCGAGTCTAACGTGGTGTTATTTGATTGTTCTTGTAATGATAAAAAGGATGGGAACGTGATTCACTTTTTATAACCTATGTGGCCAACTAATCTCTTCCACTATATTCCCCACGCATCGATGGACTTACGGACCATACACGCTTACGTGGAAAGTGATGTGGAAATACAAGGTTTTTTTATGACATGGTGGATGAAGTGGCAGTATGGGAGTCCACATGGTAGATGATGTGGAAAAACTGGGTGAAATTCCACCAAATGACATGGACATTCATAAATTTGCGATCATGCAGATCTCAATTTAGGGATCAACAATCAAGATCAATCCAATGTTATTGTCAGATGGACACTATTAATTTTTTTGGTTCATTCCATTATTGTCAATGAGTTTAAGACTCACATCAAATGTTTCGCAACATATAGAGATCAGCGTTGATGACCGATGAACATCGACGATCAACAAGATTGTTTTTCCGGGGTCGGGAAAATCATGGATTTAATTGTTTTCTTCCTTTTCTTCAAAATATCTAAGTACCAAAACCCCTTTTGTCCTAAAATTAAACAATATGTTTTCTATTCTTTCCAATAATCACCCAAGTCAGGCTTGAGACACAACCAGAAGAGAAAAATTGTCCAAGAGAAAGTTTAATAATAAATTGTGATCAAAGAAATCGAAATCCAAGATAAAAATGAAAGCAAAGTGGTATCCCAAAATTCCATAAATTTTGAGGGTGTGTTGAGTGCTCAACACCATGATGTCAGGACCCGAGATCATTGTTGTAGTGGAAAGATGAATTTTTATATCACAACATCCTAAGTAGGGTTTAGGGGGTCGGGTGTGTTACAGAGTGGTATTAGAGAAAAGTTCAAACTCTAGGCTTGAATGGGACACCAAGAATGGATGAATTTTGTAATTTCTTATATGATGAAAATTTTATTTTATTATTATTGAGTAATTTAACTACACTCATGAGTGCTAAAAATAGTTTTTTAACATGATTGACAATGGGATTAGAGTCTCGGTTCAGGATTTTTAAAGTAGATTGATACCGTGATAAGGCCATGGGTCTTTTTTCATGTGATTTGAAATGTGAATTACTAATAGTTTCTCATTGTTTCAACACATAGGAGATATTGAGAAGGGAAAATAGAAGTGAATAGTACAACACAATATGGAGGAAACCTCACATTTTTGAGATGAATAATCTGATGGAAGGAGGGATAGAGAAACCCCTCCAGATTTGGTAGCCACGATAAGGAATATGAAAGTAGACAATGAGATGTTTATGAGGAATCAAGATGACAAGGAAGAATTCAATTCAATACCACTACAAAGTCTATTTGAGATTCAAAATCACTTGCAACGAGGTCCAACTACTAGCAATGTTGAACGACAATAGTCTTAGAAGCTACAGATCCCATCAAATATTCAAAAGCATGTTCTATCTCATAGTAATGTGGGGAGGAGTTCTTCCAGGAAGAGGCATAGGGATGCTTGGAGAAGCAGAGTGATGAAGAAGGATCGCTCCAACTCATCATCATGTTAGCAACCAGTGTGGAAACACACT
Organism: Picea engelmannii; assembly: GCA_009831015.1. Classification (NCBI taxonomy): domain Eukaryota; kingdom Viridiplantae; phylum Streptophyta; class Pinopsida; order Pinales; family Pinaceae; genus Picea; species Picea engelmannii. The sequence goes on from ML795364.1 coordinate 160,805, forward strand.
AGGAGGGAGCAGATCCCAAGGAGAGAGAAGTGTAAATCTTCTCTTTTTTTAGTTTAAATCTTAAAATTTTAATGTAATTAAAGTTCGTAAACGCTCAAGGAAGGCCAAGCCATTGTATTGTAAGGATAATTGAAAATCGCCTTTAATGGGTCGTAGTTGTATAGATCATGAGCATCACCTCATATATAAATATGTAAATGAATATTTACTATAGTGACTTAGTGATAGGGAGGCATTTAATTAGACGTGATAGCACTAGAATAATCTGGAGGGAAGGCTTGAGAAGCCCCTTCATGTATAAATCAATGTAATGTATGCCTAGGAAGGGAGTTAGTCAATTTGTTGAAGAAAGATGGTTAGTTGGTAGTTTTTGAGAGAAAGAGTTGAGGCTATGTTGCAATCCATCCTTATACACATTGCAACAACCACTTTGTATTAATAAAAAGGCATATTTCCCTACATGTTATTTTCTGTGTTTTCTTAATTCATTTGAATGGTTATTGTGTATGTTTGTGAATGCTACTAGTGCAAGTATGTTTCATTGCAGGAATAGATAGAATTCTATGTCTAAAGTTTTCTGAGTGTTTTTGGTCTCTTGCGGTTGTGCAAGGAGTTCACCTTAGATTTGTTAAAAGACTCTAAAATTCATGCATAAGGAGTGCACAAGAAACCATTCAGGAGTTTTGTAAGGAGCGTGCTAGGTGGGCACACCAGAATCGTTCTCAAGCTCAGAAGAGGTTGTGAAAAGAGTGCACATCAGAGTTATTGAACACTCTGAGGAGCCAGTGCAAGGAGTGCACAATAACTCGTTCAGGAGTCTTGTAAGAAGGTTTCCAAGTGGGCATACCATATAGTTAAGCTCAGGAGGAAGAGAGTGAGTGCCAGGAGGGAACAAGAAGTCTCTTGGAGAATAAAAGGACTAAACCTTTTGAGGTAAGAGAAGTTGATAGTTTAGGAGAGACAATACCAATGTGCAGAGTTCCTTCAAGGCATGTAGAGGTCGAGAACATTTTAAGGATTGAGACTATAGGATCACAAGGAGTGCACCAGAGGCTGATTATTTTAAGTGCCTAAGATCATAAGAAAGAGAATTGTGCTACCAGGAGGGTAGAAGGCTTCGTGGAAGGAGAAAAGGGTCAAATCCCTTGGAAACCCAAAGAAATTAGAAAGCTCAAGAGGGTGAGCATTACATTGAACGCAGACAAAGGTCGTAGCCTTTGAACACCTTCAAATACCCAAAGTTTGAAGGGGAGATAAGTTGCAGTAGAGGAGGATCTACAACAGTCGTTGGATTGTCTGTCAGAATCAATTTGGGCCATTAGATTTAGTCCCAGATAGGAGGAGGAGAACGCAATAAAGGAGAACAGATCCAAGCCATCGGATCTGAGTGCAAGTATAAACATCCATTGGATCCAGTTAAGGAGCGTGGGAGTTAACCCTGGAAGTCATTCAAACTTCTCAAATTTAGAAATTTTAGAGTGTGCATTGTGGAGGAGACAAAACTCTCAAAGTATAAAATTAATCTGGGTCATTGGTAGTATAGGGACACGTGTTCGTAGATCAACTGTTATCTGGAAGTCCGACTGTCCGAAGAAATTGAGGTGTAATCACAAGAGCCTAAAATTTTCTCAAAGCTATGAAGGCTAGAGAAGATCCTCATTGTTGGCGTCAAGACCACGTGTTAGTAGATGGCCAGTAGTACGAAAGACCGACAGTCCGGAAGAATGGAGGAGTTAAGTGTTATGGAGTAGGAACTCCCGAAGGTCCAAAGGTTGGAATCCATCTCGGTCATCCCTCATCAGAGACACATGTCGGTGGATAGAAAGGGTTCGAAGTTCGGTATATTGTGGGTGTGAAGTGATTTGGGCCGATAACTCCCGAAGGTCAGAGTCCATCTCAACCGTCCATTTGCGAGGAAATGTGAACTGCTATTGTGACTCCTTTCCACTTAGAGTTCTGCAATCCGAGGAGTTGTGCGTGTTAACAACTCGGAAATTTCGAAGCCCGGAGTGATTCTAGATTGTATATCTAGGATAGAGCGAGATCGTTGATCCACAAGCCTATCCAAAAGTTTGGCATTCACGTATTTGAGAGGAAGTGTAGGTTGTGTTGTGGAGAGCTCTAAATCTCGGAGCATGGAGTAAATAAAGATCATCGATCGGAGGTGGATGTCAGTCATCCGATCCACGAGTTTAGATTTCATCATCCATAGGTGTTGTGCATTTGAGTAGGGAAAATCCCCCGAATCTCGGAGTCCCAAAGTTTTCTAAGAACTGTAGATGAGTTGGTGAATTATGGATCGTTGATCCTGTAATTGTTTGGGTGCTCGCCAGTTCGACGTTCAGAGGAAATTGGAATGTAGTTTGTCAAGTCTCCTGGAACCCGAAGTGCCAAAATAGTGTTTGTTAGCTAGGTGCCTGGTTTTAATCTTGTGGTCATATGCGATTTCTACCAGAACGAGAGGGCTAGTGCCCGAATTTAATTTTAAAGGTTTGAAAGGGCTTAGTAAAAGTGTCTGCGAGTTTTTGTTGTACCTGCATGAGGATTTAAAGGTCATGTGTGAATTTGGAATGGATTCATCAAGGGCCAGAGAGATAATTCATCTCCTTAGTGTGAATGATCCTAGACCGGGAGGTCACACGAGCCCCAAGTGAAGGTGGGGGTTTGCATCACAAAGTTAGTGGAGACACTTCCACAAAGTTATCTAGTGGAAATACGACTACAGAAGAGTTGTCCAACAGTGGAATTGGGTCAAGTGTTCCCAAGAAGAAGAAGAGACACTCTATGAGTTCTCTAATAGAAGAAATAAAAAAGGCAAAGCCACCTACCTTTGATGGAGAAATCAAGAAAGGAGAGGAGGTTGTGGCTTGGTTTTTAGGATCAAGGAAGTATTTTCGAGTGCATAATTACTCAAAAAATACAAAGGAAAAGATAGGAATTTTCAATCAGAATGGAGGAGCTTCCATATGGTGGGAATACCTCAAGGATGTTAAAGGACTAAAGGAAAGTAAGTTGACCTGGAAACGGTTCGAGAAATATTTCAGGAAACCCTATTTATCGAAAAAGCACTATGATGGTAAGATTAAGGAGTTCCACAAACATAAGTTAGGACAACTTACCACGGATTTTTATGCCAATAGGTTCTTGTATTTGTTGAGGTATGTTCCCTGCCTAAAGGATGAGAAAGAAATATTACATCACTTCCTCAATGGATTACCATAGTCCTACCAGGATAGGATTGAGTTTGATGAGCCTAAGACATTAGAGGACACCATTAGAAAGACCAAGTGTTGTTATGACCAATCCAAGCATAGGCAGGAACCTCTTAAGTATTGGAAGAGAAAAGATAATTTTGTATTCCAAAGGAAGGGATTTAAACCACCCTAATATAAAAACCCAAGAGGTGCTCAATCCATTCATCCAACTAGAAGTATGCACCAACATAATTGTCCATCTCAAAGTAGGAACAAGCCAACATAATAAGTAAGGGAGAAAGTAGAGGAGCAGAAGAAAGGACCTCTACAATGTTGAGGTTGTCAAGAGGCACATATATTGAGGTACTACCCTCACATACACCTTGATAGTAAAAGGGTTTACCATATGCAGGAGGCTACTACTGTTAATAATTTGGCCATGAATGTGCCACGAATCTATGCAGCTAGTGAGAATCGACAAACATACCACCAAGCTTCTATGGTGGAGATGGAAGGTATAATTTCCAAACAACCCATTCATATTTTGGTTGACCATGGTTCTAACCTTAGTTATGTTTCTCCCCAAGTTGTTGAAGCATGTTCCTTACAGAGGAAAAATCATGCAAAATCTTGGTTAGTTCAACTAGCCACAAGAACTAAGCAAAAGGTAACATAAATTATTGAAGCATTCCCATTTGAAATGAATTGATTGCATACAAAATATCCTTAAATATTCTACCTTTGGGATCATATGATGTATTGATAGGCATGGATTGGTTGGTTGTCCACAAATAAAAAATTATCTGACATGACAAGACATTGGAATATTAAGATAGTGAAAACAACATGAGGGTGTTGTGGGGCATTCAAAAACCTATATCGATGAGGCAAATATTAGCATTGCAACTCAAGAATTTCAACCAAATTGGGTGCCCCTTGTATGTGATACAAGTACTCAATGTAGCAGTGAATAATGATTTGATGATCGAGGATCACCCAGTGCTGTGGGAATTTAAATATTTGTTCCCAAAGGAGGTACCTAGACTTCCTCCTAAGCGAGACCTTGATTTTTCCATATACCTTGTAGCAAGAGAAATATCAACATCTTAAGTACTACAGAATGAGTACTCCATAGATGGTAGAGTTAAAGGTGTATTTAAAAGAGATTATGGATAAAGGGTATATTAGTCCAAGTGTGTCATAGTGGGGAGCACCTACACTATTTTTAAAGAAAAAGGATGGTACCTTGAGTTGTGTATCGATTACCAACAGCTGATCAAGATGACCATCAAGAACAAGTACCCATTACCCAATATTGATGATCTTTTTTATCATCTTAGAGGAGCTACAATATTTTCTAAAATAGACTTGAGATCTGGATATCACCAAGTCAGGATTAAGGATGAAGACATCCACAAGACAACTTTTAGAACGAGGTATGGAAACTATGAATTTGTGGTGGTTCCTTTTGGGCTTACCAACATACCAGCCACCTTTATGTGTTTGATGAACAACATTCTCAACAAGTATTTTAATAAGTTTTTTCTTGTGTCCGTTGATGATATCCTGGTATATTCCAATACAAAGGGAGATCATGAGGATCATCTTAGGTTAGTGCTACAGGTGCTAAGAGATCACCAACTATACACCAAATATAGAAAATGTGACTTCTTCTGGAGGGAGATCCAATATTTGGGTCACGCAATTTTGGAAGGAGTAGTTGAAGATATAGAAAATATTAAGACAATCATGAATTATCCAACCCCTCAGAACGTATATGAGGTAATATTATTTATGGAATTATTTGGATATTACACGAGGTTTATTAAGGGATTTTCCAAGATCAGTCATCCCATCACTTCATTGTAGAGAAAAGGGATGAAGTTTGTATCATCAGTAAAGTGTGAGACCAGCTTTTAGCAACTGAAACACCTCTTGACCAATGTCCCTATCTTAAAAATCACAGACACTAAAAAGGATTTCTTAGTCTATATTGATGCTTGCAAGGAAGGAATTGTTGGGTTCCTTATGAAAGAGGGTGATTTTTTATGAATCAAGGAAACTGAATGAGTATGAGAAAGAGCAACAATATGTTATTCATGACTTGGATCTTGCAACCAATGTGCATGCGTTAAAGATGTGGAGGAATTATCTGCTTCGAAGGAGATTTGTCTTGATGATAGGTCATTTTGGAGTGAAATACATGTTTGATCAGCCATGGTTGAATTCCATACATGCAATATGGATGGCACAAATCAATGAATTCAATTTCAAGATCAAACATATAAAAGGAAAGAAAAATCGAGTGGCAGATGCATTCAATCGAAGTGTGCAGATGATACGCCTAACTACAACAAGAATGTGTGAACCTGACATCAAACAAAGAATCAAAATCCTCTTTCAGAGTGATGAGCACTTTAATCTAGTAAAAGAAATCTTGCAGCAAGAACCAAAAGGGAAAAAGTATGACGAATACCAACTTACAATAGATGGGTTGTTGATGTATAACAACAAGATTTAATAGAGATGAAACACCTCATCATGGATGATTTTCATAGGAAACATTATATAGTTCATCCTACTTATCAAAAGATGATAACAATAGTAAGACAGTTATACTATTGGCCAGGAATGAAAATGGATGTTGCTGAATATGTTTTCAAGTGATTGGAGTGTCAACATGTAAAATTTGAGCACAACCACACAACATGATTGTTACAACCATTGAAAATTCCAAAATGGAAGTGGGATATTATCTCTATGGACTTTATCATAAGGTTTCCAAGAACATCTAGGCAACATGATGCAATCATGGTAGTGGTGGATAAACTTAGCAAGGTAGCTCATTTTATTCCAATCATGTCCACTTTTAAAGCTATAGATGTTGTTGATGTTTTTATAAAGGAGTTTTTTAGATTGCATGGTATTCCCAAGACCATTATTTCAAATCAAGATGTGAAATTCACTTCAAATTTATGGAGAGGATTATTTTTGNTGATCAAGATGACCATCAAGAACAAGTACCCATTACCCAATATTGATGATCTTTTTTATCATCTTAGAGGAGCTACAATATTTTCTAAAATAGACTTGAGATCTGGATATCACCAAGTCAGGATTAAGGATGAAGACATCCACAAGACAACTTTTAGAACGAGGTATGGAAACTATGAATTTGTGGTGGTTCCTTTTGGGCTTACCAACATACCAGCCACCTTTATGTGTTTGATGAACAACATTCTCAACAAGTATTTTAATAAGTTTTTTCTTGTGTCCGTTGATGATATCCTGGTATATTCCAATACAAAGGGAGATCATGAGGATCATCTTAGGTTAGTGCTACAGGTGCTAAGAGATCACCAACTATACACCAAATATAGAAAATGTGACTTCTTCTGGAGGGAGATCCAATATTTGGGTCACGCAATTTTGGAAGGAGTAGTTGAAGATATAGAAAATATTAAGACAATCATGAATTATCCAACCCCTCAGAACGTATATGAGGTAATATTATTTATGGAATTATTTGGATATTACACGAGGTTTATTAAGGGATTTTCCAAGATCAGTCATCCCATCACTTCATTGTAGAGAAAAGGGATGAAGTTTGTATCATCAGTAAAGTGTGAGACCAGCTTTTAGCAACTGAAACACCTCTTGACCAATGTCCCTATCTTAAAAATCACAGACACTAAAAAGGATTTCTTAGTCTATATTGATGCTTGCAAGGAAGGAATTGTTGGGTTCCTTATGAAAGAGGGTGATTTTTTATGAATCAAGGAAACTGAATGAGTATGAGAAAGAGCAACAATATGTTATTCATGACTTGGATCTTGCAACCAATGTGCATGCGTTAAAGATGTGGAGGAATTATCTGCTTCGAAGGAGATTTGTCTTGATGATAGGTCATTTTGGAGTGAAATACATGTTTGATCAGCCATGGTTGAATTCCATACATGCAATATGGATGGCACAAATCAATGAATTCAATTTCAAGATCAAACATATAAAAGGAAAGAAAAATCGAGTGGCAGATGCATTCAATCGAAGTGTGCAGATGATACGCCTAACTACAACAAGAATGTGTGAACCTGACATCAAACAAAGAATCAAAATCCTCTTTCAGAGTGATGAGCACTTTAATCTAGTAAAAGAAATCTTGCAGCAAGAACCAAAAGGGAAAAAGTATGACGAATACCAACTTACAATAGATGGGTTGTTGATGTATAACAACAAGATTTAATAGAGATGAAACACCTCATCATGGATGATTTTCATAGGAAACATTATATAGTTCATCCTACTTATCAAAAGATGATAACAATAGTAAGACAGTTATACTATTGGCCAGGAATGAAAATGGATGTTGCTGAATATGTTTTCAAGTGATTGGAGTGTCAACATGTAAAATTTGAGCACAACCACACAACATGATTGTTACAACCATTGAAAATTCCAAAATGGAAGTGGGATATTATCTCTATGGACTTTATCATAAGGTTTCCAAGAACATCTAGGCAACATGATGCAATCATGGTAGTGGTGGATAAACTTAGCAAGGTAGCTCATTTTATTCCAATCATGTCCACTTTTAAAGCTATAGATGTTGTTGATGTTTTTATAAAGGAGTTTTTTAGATTGCATGGTATTCCCAAGACCATTATTTCAAATCAAGATGTGAAATTCACTTCAAATTTATGGAGAGGATTATTTTTGCGGGATTTGGAACACAGTTAGCATTCACCATATCCTACCATCCTCAAACATATGGATAGATTGAGAGGGTAAATAAAGTGTTGGAGGATATTCTAAGGATTCATTGCATGCATTAGCCCAAGCAATGAGAAGAATATATACCTTTGATATAGTTTTCCTACAATAATAGTTATCAAGAGTCCCTAAAGATGAGCCCATTTGAGGTTATGTATGGCAATAAGTGTATAGTTTCAATCAATTGGGAAAATCTAGTAGAAATGATCACATATGGACTAGACCTATTGAGAGAGATGGAACAAGAAGTAATTAGAATAAAGTAGAACTTAAAAGTGGTCTGGGACAGACATAAAAGCTATGTATATAGAAAAATAACTCACAAGGAGTTCAATATGGGAGACCATGTGTATATTAGGGCGAAACCCAAGAGGATCTCCCTAAGAATGGGAAATTGTGCCAAGATAGCGCCCTATTATTGTAAACCATTTGAGTTCCTAGATAGAGTGGGATCGATGGTATACGGACTTTCTCTACCACCTACTATTAAATCTCACAATTTGTTCCATGTACCTTTATTAAAGAAGTATATTCATGATTCTAGTCATGTTATTGATTGAACTTTGATACAAGTGGAACTTGAGGGATAATTCCATCCCGAGCCTCAATGAATCTTGGATAGAAAAGAGACATTGCTCTGAAATCGAGCCTTCATGCAGGTCAAGGTGCAATGGAAGCACTTTGGAGCATATGAGGCCACATGGGAACTGGAGGATGCCATGAGAATGGAATACTATTTTTTTGTTGTATAAAACTGTGTATATGGTGTTCAAAACACCGAGGACAATGTTTCCCTTTAAGGGGAAAGGGAATGTAACACCTTGTTTTCCCCCAAGTCTATAATTATGCTTAAGACTTCATGAATTGTAATTGATGAACACTATAACATTGTTTATGTTTAATAAAAACACCTACCAACTGATTGAGAGGAATCCTTGTAGTGCTGGCAATGATACCATGAGTGGGAATTGGTGAGGGGGGAACTGGGAAGTTTTTGTGAAGAAAATAGGAAGCTTTCCTAGAATCCCAACCTACACCTGGATAACCTCGAAAGAATAACCTACCATAAGTACCATGTACTCCCTATTAAAAATAAATCCCATTAATGGAATCAGATAGGGTGGTTTGGGAAGTTATGATTTTATTTAGAAATGTACTCGGAGGAGTTATTGGGTTGACTGAAGATATCAACCAGGAGTGTCCTAGAGGTGCCCCTTCGATTTGGGATCTTGACCCCAGGGCTGCTTCTGACAAAATCAAGTTGAGGAACCTAAGGGGGAAGAAATGTTCTATATCGGGAAAGGAAGAGGTAGAACGAATTTGAGGCATAATAAAAGGCGTTGAAGGAGCATGGTATCATAAGTGATCAAGAGGGATTAACAGAGAGCACACAAGCTAGACTAGATTAGAGAAACATGGGAATATTTTGTGAAGAAAATAGGAAGCTTGCCTAGAACACTAATGGTCAACATTGGAACAGTGAATACTCATATCCAAATTGGAGCAGAGAGGGTCATGGGTCGGTGCTTGATGGAAAGAAACTAACACTATTAAGGGGAGGGAACTAAGGGACTATGTAGAAGTGAAGGGACTCCCTTTGTTGGATTAGTGAGAGGGGGGGTGAATCAGTAATAGAGAAATGCATCCTTTTTCACCATAAAATGCAAGTGTTATATCAATGTAGCATTATCATCCAATAGTTGCAGAGTAAATAAACAATGAACAAATGAGAAATCACACACATACGCAGTACACCATTGTTTTACGTGGAAACCCAAAGCGAGATAAAACCACAGAATGCTTTTTCTTATATGTCTTTAAGAATTACATTCATTGGAAGCACACAATTCCTTTGTTTTCGAGTTGCAACTGGAAGGAGGCTTCAACCCCCTATTTTCTCAGGCTACAACCTGAGGGAATATCCAACTCCCCAATTCTCTGGCTACAACCAGAAGGAGGCTACAACCCCCTAAGTTCTCTAGCTACAACTGGAAGGTGGCTATAACCACCTGTCCTTGCCCCGTCCAACCACCCTAACATAGGAGTAGAATGATGGAACCATTTTCACACTATCACTGTGAGATATACTACTGTAAATATGTACCAATCAACCTGCACCAAACAACATGTACCAATAACCTGAACCATGCATCAACCTGTACCATAAAAAAGTGCATCAACCATGCACCAACCTGTACCAAACAACCTGTAATCATTATGTACCATAAACAAGTGCATAGACCATGCATCAACCTATACCAAACAACTTGTAATCAACCTATACCATAAACAAGTGCATCAACCATGCACGAACCTGTGCCATGAACAAGTGCATCAACCATGCACGAACCTGTACCATGAACAAGTGCATCAACCATGCACCAAACCTGTACAAATAACCTGTCAAAACAACCTATCCAAACAACTTATCATAACAACTTGTCTCATCATTGTTATCAACCAAATCAGATCTACTCACCAAGATCAATCACCAAGACAACTCTCAAATATGTGCTTCAACCAAGCATAACACAACAACTCATAATCATCACCAAGATAAATATGTGCTTCTAATAATATACCAATACAAGTATATTACATCATCCATATACCATGTGTCAACAATACTACTAACAAGTGTCTCCAACCATGTACCAAGTATGTACCAATCATATATCAACTACTCATCAACTATGACTCATCAATATGTACCAACATCATCAACTATACACCTCATGTATGTGCCAACTCATCAACTACTTGTCTCAACCATGTACCCAACATGTACCTCAACCAAAATCCCTCATCAATTTCATCATCCAAATCTGATTTGCAACTATGTAATAGACCTGGTGTATATGATCACATACCTGCAAACCTTCCTTAACTTTAACAACAAGAGACTAGCATTTTCATCAAACTTTACTTTAGTCTCACATGACTAGTTTTGGATTCGTCAACAACCCTAACTTGAAATAATCATAACTATGTACCTGTAATGAATAAAGATATGGAAATAGTACACAATGTTCTTCAATGTTTTTTGTGCAATTCCTTCAGGTTTCACTATTTGGAAACTCTCAGAAAAGGAGTTATAGAAAAAATGGCATACCTTGTTGAATTATGGCTTATTCTAGAGAGAGAACTTGTAGAGAATGCCCTGCACGGAATATTTGTTGTATGGGTCATAAAATTGTAAAATGAATAATTCATACTGTACTATATCCAATAAACAACACATTTGGTCTTACTGAATTTGGATCTGTTATGAAGAAGTTATGACATTTTTACCCAAAACACTTGTTTTAGACTAGTTTCAGGACTAGCCACAAACCCTATTTTCCACGGAGTGTAACTCCAAAAATAAAACGACCCACAAGCTGAAATTTTTACCAAAGATACTTGGATATGTTTCCTCAACGGCCTCCCAATTTCACGGTATGAATCATTCTAGAAAAAAAATTATTGCAAAAATGGTGAGATGACCTGTAAATAACATACCTTAGAAAGAATCATCAAAAGAATTTATCCTCCCTTGAATTTCAACCTTCTTTACTTCTCCTTCCCTCTGAAATTCAGCTTATATATCCTTTGGTTACCTCGGTCACCTGCATATATTCAATATGCTCAAGTGTGATTAAAATGAGAGAGTCTTGCCTCTTATTTATACTTTCATGTAGCTTCCTCAAGGGGTTACCTTTTAACCATATTAACCCACTTTCAATATTTTAGGGTTAACTAACTTATAATCACTTGTCCAATTAGTAATTTATCCACTAAATTTATTATTTAAACAATTTATTTTGTATCCACTTTGACTTACATCACACTCATCACTTCACTTTACCTCAAGGGGTTACCTTCTAACCATCTTAAACCACTTTCCTTATTTTAGGGCTAACACACTTCTAACCACTTGTCCAATTAGTAATTTCTCCATTAAATTTATTATTTAAATAATTTATTTTGTATTCACTTTGACTTATAGTATACTCATCACTTCGCTTTATTATTTACCTTCTAAAATCTCTTAAACCACTTTGACTACTTTGACCTTTTGGGGCTTCTAGATGACTCATGAGGGTTCTCTAACTTCACATGGCCATAACTCTCTAACCGTGAGGAGTTATGTGACATTCTACATACCACTGGAAATGGAATGACATGTACTATACATATAGAATATTCTTACCTGCAAATATATCAAAACTCATACCATTATCCATCAAACAAACTTGGGTCCATTACCCAAACCTTTCTCCAACTTCACATGGTCATAACTCTCTAACCGTGAGGAGTTATGTGATGTTCCACATACCACCGGAAATTGCATGACATGTAATACTCATCTAGAATAGTCTTACCTTCAAATATATTAAAAATCGTACCATTATACATTAAAAAAACTTGGTTCCATTACTCAAACCTTTGTGCTACCGGAATTGGCTACCGAACTTTCTCCAAGGGTTGACATCAATCACTAAGGGTTGAAATCAATCTACAATATCACTCTCCAATGTTTGAAATCAATGACAACCAAAAATCTATAAAATTTGTCCATCAACCTAAGACAATTGTATGACACCCTTGTACAGAGAAAATCTAGCGAGGAAGGCACCTAATAAGCTTGTGGAGACCCTAAGCTCAATGAGAAGAGGGGATTTCTGCTATTACCAATGCAGTGAAGGAGAGTAACCTTCTTGACTAAATCATTAACTTGGTAGCCAACTTGTGAGAGTCCCCTAGTGGTATCATGGCCTACCACAAGGAAGACTTGTTGTAGAAAGAAAAGTTGCAACAGATCCTATGATTGGGTGGAAAGGCATTCACCCTTAGTCAATTGGTAGGTTGATTTTTGACCTGAAACATATAAGTGTTTCTTAATTTATCTGGAAAATAATTTATCTGAAATTTAATTATGTTCTTAAAAGAATTTTTATCCTATTGATTTTAATGTTAAAATATGAATAATGTTTGTAACATGAGGTTCTTCCTAGGATTGATTGATTGTATTTGGTAACTATGAATGAGAGGTATAATCGGGGCCTATCATCCTGTTTTTTCCCAAGAAATTGAATGGAAGGTTTGAAACATGAGAAAATAATCACTCTAAGGGCCACTGGTAGGTGTCACATGTGCATTGAGGGTGAGGGCCAAATATCTAAAGAGTTGGGGTTAAAAACCTTTCATACAATTCCAGGAAGGTGGAGAGTCTATTCACCTTGAAACACCCTGTAAGCCTATTGAAATCCCTCATTAAACCCTAAGATAACCTCAATCATAGATTTGATGCAAAGAGTCAATCATGACCATTCGTCGGAGATCTGGCTATTGGAGGAAGCTTTTCAGAAGGAGATTCTTTTGTAAAAACCCATGAGCAATGTCAAGGTGAACTTCTCTATGGGAATGTTCTTAGTCGATGAGAATCGTTGATTCACTGGGAGGTCAGACTGATGAGATGTAAACCACAGATACCATGTTGAACAATTCCTCTAAGCATGTTAGAAAAGTGGCATTTGGAAAGATGGGTGGAAAATGACGAAAGAAACTTTCAATGAAGAAATCCCAAAGGAGAAATTCTAAAAGGACCAAAGGTGTAGATCTACTGGTGATTCGACTGATGAGATCTGAGCCATTGATTTTTTCATGCGTCCGGACGATGGAGAACCCAGTCAGAGTTGTAGTGTCGGTTAATCACCAAGCGAGTATGAGGTCCAATACATCCCTGACCATTATATATGGAGATCCGATGACCTTTGAATCCATCAGAAAATTCCAATTTGGAAATAATTGTTTGGAGAAACCATGAGGTTGTGGAAGGAGGTATTTCCTGATGGTGAAAGACGGAGTGGACGAGAACCGTCGATTTGTCACGTAGTCCATTTGAGGATATTTCTTCCATGGATATTGTTGTATACCGCACCTGTTGATTTATTGGAGGGTATTGGGTGAGACCATTAGTCGTCGTGTGGTTTGAAGGCTCCAAGTGAATCAAGAACATTTTTTTTCCATGGTTCTCAAATGTTGGATCTATCGGGAGTGAGGATGTCAGAAAGAATGGATCAAAAGAAAAGGTTGGGGTCGCTTAACTTGTATTTTCATTGAGGGAGGGTTTGATTTACCACTAGTCATTGATTAAAACGTATTTGAGCAAGCCAAAACCGTCAATCCATATGAGTTCACCTTTCGGTTGCATAAACTATTTCCACCAAAGGATTTCTATGGGAGTGTGATGTGTCCTTGGACATATCATTGCCATGCTACCCCATACACCAACCTGTCCATCGACTCATATGATGTGGAGGATTCCAGGTAGCAGCCACATAAGATAGAGGATGTGGGAACGGGTAAATCATGTAAGACCTTATAAGTCCACTCCAATAGGTCTGGAACCTATTTCAGATTGCATAGAAAGTTGAGGGAAATCTCCATGCAAGAAAGTTTATACATGTGGTCTTAGGACCCGTGATCAAAGTCACAGTGGAAAGAGGAATTTTGACATCCCATCATCCTATGTAGGGTTTAGGGGGTCGGGTGTGTTACAATAATTTACAATTTTAAGGTGACTTACAAAATAATGCCCACTACTAATGTCTTAAAATATAACATGCATTCATGATTCAACAAGCATGTACACAACCCATAATCAAGAAGAGAAGAGAAACCAAGGATTTAGCTACTAGAGAGAATATAAAAAGGAAAAGACATTGCAATTTAGCTACTAGAGAGATTATCACAAGGAAAATTATTCTATCACAATACAAAAGCTAACCCATCATTTGTCTAAAAATATGTATGTCATAGTAGAAAATCCCTACATTCAATTTCATAGTCAAATAGGTGAGGTGGGAAGTTTATTGGATTCATCGATGACTCAATAAATTAATGACAAGTTAATGTTATGGGTAGATGCTGTAGTTTATCAGACTCGTGGACTAGTCATCAAATTAATGCAATGGGTAGATGGTGTCTTTTTATAATTTTGATTTTTTTTTTATAATGTTTATAATTAAATATTTTAATCTAACAATAGCTCTGAAAACTAGAGGAAAATACTCATGTCAATTTTATCAAAAAATTAAAAATTTCAAATTTTGTAAATTAAAAAATATTTTTTAATTTATAAAATTTGAATATTTTAATTTTCAAAGTGAGATTAAATTTTTATTTTTATTTTTATTTTTCAAAAAATTAAAATTAATAAAAAAATTTATTAACTTTAGAAAGCATTATACAAATAAAAATAATAATAATATGTCAAC
This sequence comes from Picea engelmannii, assembly GCA_009831015.1. NCBI lineage: Eukaryota > Viridiplantae > Streptophyta > Pinopsida > Pinales > Pinaceae > Picea > Picea engelmannii. The sequence continues at coordinate 176,031 of ML795364.1, forward strand.
TAAATTTGACTTGCAAAAGATTGGTATATATCCTACCGGAAGCGGGCATAATAACATATTAGTTGTTTGAAACAAATTTAATTATGAGCTCTACTAGGGTTTGGGTCTTCTCTCAAGTCAAAAAAATGTTTCCCAATAAGGTGTAGTTGGTTCTCCTCCTATCCCCTTATTTGAACATGTTGTTTCCAAGTTTAAGTTGATGGTACATGTTGTTGTGAAGATAGAAAAAAGAATTGGACTAAATCCCTTTATGGATTTATTAAGTAAATCAAAGGTGTAATTTAAGGTTAAAATTAGAATTAGGGGAACCTACTCCAAAGCATTGATTTTTTTTTGTAATTTTCCTAATTGGTAAGATCAATGGAACCTCAAAAACACCCAAAACTTTGTTCAATGCATTGAAGCAAAACTAGATTCCTTCAATGGTAGGGACTCTAAAACTTGTTATTTTAGAAAAGTATTTTAAAGGAAGTAAAACAATGATAAGATATTTCAAGGGGGTGTGCCATGGTTTCTTAGGCCAAGTGGTTTATATATAAATAGATCACCATTGAATTTTTATCTAGAGGAGGATATCCTCATTGTAGTGACTAGTCCCTATATGAGCTAGGGTCCCCTTCCTCTCACTAGTATTTTGCACTAAAGTTACCATGGAAGAAATAAATAAAAATACTAAGGAAATGCATAAACAATCGAAAAGGAAGCATTTATGCCTATGAAAGGTCAATATGCATTAAATTTACCTCAAATATGGGATTTCAAAATTTAAATACGTTTATATCAGGTACCAACTCCATATGTAAAAACTAGATTATGAAGAAATCTCATTCTAGTGTAGTGGGTGCCATTAATGTGGTAGATTTTCCAAAGATTGCCTAAGAAATCCTATCTAAATAGGAATATTGGAGTAAAGAAGATGAAGGTAAGAAACCCTCAAATGAAAGAAGGAGAAGAAAAAAATTAGAGCAATCAAAAACTAATATTCATTTATATTTGCAAATTACACGTACAAGAGTAAAAACCCACATTATTCATTATAATTAAAAAGTTAAAACCTAAATCATTTCACTTGTTACAATCTGACATAGTATAAAAAGAGGCCCTTAAAACATGAAATCATCCAAATAAAATCCTTATAAACATGAAATCATCCAAATTAAATCACTTGAATAGTAATGAGTAACTAATTTGCAAACATGAAATCATCCAAATTAAATCACTTGAATAGTAATAAATAACTAATTTGCATTTTGTGCATTCCCTCATACATGTTAAGTAAAAAATCATCTTTCACTTGAATAGCAATAAGTCCCTCATTTGTGTCGGATGGGGTGCTATGAAGTCGAGTATGCTCAAACGCATGAAAAAAATGTGCCCCACCAGGTGTTTGCTCGAGCCCCAAGGTGAGTGCGTGGGTTGGTTTCCATCTATGGTAACCCAAGTTCCTGCAAAATTCCTATACATATTTGTTGTTTCACATAAGGTAATATAATGTGTTTACTTACAAAAATAAATAAAATAAGTCTCTCATTTGCATATTGTGCATTCCTCATCGCTTAGTGGAGAGGAGACTGCTATTAGATTCTCTTTTCAGAACCACCGGATCACCTTACCCTTACTTGATTACTCCCTTCTAACCCTAGTTTATGGAGTGCTGCCCAACTTTTATGAATCTTAGGAGATACGGGGATTAACTCTTCTCTTAGAAGCAGGTATCAGAACGAGATCAGACTACTCCATATTTCCCATAAGACATAATATCTAAATCTATTTTTCTCTACCAAAAACCTTGAATATTTGGAGATATCCCTCCCTCACTAAATTGCATCTCATGCCTTATAAATGGATTGCATCTTGTGCATTCCTCATACATGTTAAGTAAAAAATCTTCTTTCACTTAAATAGTAATAAGTACCTCATTTGCATCTTGTGCATTAGTCATACATATTAAATAAATGTTATTCTCGACGATGGACCACAATTGTCTAGTCCCAAATGTTAATTCAAAAATGAGTGTGATAATTTCGAAAATGTTCTCAAACAAAAAATCTTTGAAGCATGGATAAAGAAGAGATTTACCATGTATTTAAAATTATATATATTGCATTTGGTATATCTTGTATTTTATATAATAGAAACAAATTTTGTTTGATTTTAGGTATTTCAAAGACAAAATAAAAGTCTCATTTCATTTTGGCACTCCTTACTTAGCTCATTCTTTCACGGATTTAATCAAGCTTATCTATATTTCCTTTACAAATTTCACATAACTCGGTCTTTTACACTCATTTTAGCTACTCATAAATGATGTGAGATAATGGTAACTACTATTTCGTAGGGTTGTTGCATTTGTTGTTTGTTAGCAATTTAGCATGGAAGGAATCATGCAAATTTGGAGATAATGGTTACGGAAGTATTTTTTTTTTTGTGAGTGGAACAATGGTCACATGGTACTCCATGGTACTCGATTACATTGGATTGGAATGGGACATTTTTGTCCATATCCTATCCTATTATTTCAACATTTTTCTTTCTTAATAAATTTGAATTGGATTTGCAGTTTGGAGTGATTTCTTTTCATCCTACTTGAATGATGATTCAACAATCAATTAAAAACTTATTAAGAATTTTTTTAGAAATTAATTAGTACATAGTTGAGAATTTGGCATAAATAATGTTTCTCCATCTAAAAAATATTGTTAAGGAATGTGATTATCATGTATTAAAAGACTTCTTAAGATAAAAATAAATAAAATTGGTTTCTATGTCACTTGATGGAGAACATCTTGTTTGTGTGATTCCATACCTAAAAAAAGACTACCATTCTACCATTTAAAGAGAGACATCGTTAAGATTGAAATTAAAATTGTAATTCATCCTTGATTTGATTCTCAAGACCTAGGTTCTTACTCATCAAAAACTTCCCTTAAAGAATGAATGGTGTTTCTATTTTTCCTTATATGCAAAGTCACCTAATTCATGTTTGTCTTGAATTTAATGATAATGTGATTTTCAATGCAATATATAATATGATAAAATTCATTATTAAATTTATCTTAATTTTTTTTAAGTAAATTTTATTATAATTTCATATATTCAAACAAAAATCAAAATATTTATATAACTTCGAATTTGATTCAAAGAAATTAAACACATTGTGTTCCTTCATATCTTCAAAAAATAAAATAAAATAAAATAAATAAATAAAATAAAATAAAATAATATAACTTCGAATTTGATTAAAAAAATTAAACAAATTGTGTTCCTTCATATCTGCAAACAAAAAAAATAAATTCAATTTTTTTTAACGTGTGTTTTATCTTAAACACACTACTGCAACCACCACTGTCCTTTGCTTTTACAAATGTGGATACCGTCTCCCTTAAACTTAGGGTTTGGTGGTTTTTATCAATCAAATCAAAAGAGCACTTTACTTTACCCAGATTTATTTATATAAATTTACAAATATCTAAATTTACAAAAAATAATGTATAATAAAAGAAGATAAATTATTCAAATAAGCTCGTCGTGAGATGCCATACATTAGTATTGATGTGGCCCATGAAAATTGTCCAATCTTGTTTTAATTAAAACAAGTGTAGCATACTGTGAGATGCCATACATTAGTATTGATGTGGCTCATAAAAATTGTCTAATCTTGTTTTAATTAAAACAAGTGCAGCATACTGCGATATATGTTTTTAAAATTAATAATTTGTGTTATATTTAGTTTGAATAGAGAAATTAAAATTGTTGAGGGGAAATTTAGAAAACTTTACCATAAATCATTAATTAAAAGGAAATCATTAATTAAACCAATTGTTGAAAATATGTGATATAAGTAATTTAGGATTTATTAAGAGACCGAATCTATAAATCAATTTAAATTAATTTAAATTAGGAAAAAAAATACAATTCTGCCAAAATTTATAATAATGATTACTCAAAAACCAAAACGTTTAAACTAGGCACTTTCATGAATTGATACGGGTGAAATTGTAAGAATGCATACCATGCTTTAATTAAAGGCGAAAGAAGTATGGGGATCATGTACCATGCTAGCTTTGTTGTGTTATAGTCCTCCAGTTTGGAAGCCCAACCCGGTCGCTGTTTGGAAACCAGGTTGATGTGTATACTCTAGATTTTGAACGTATATGAGACTTCGTTGTACAGTAAAGAGGTCATGTGTTTCCTTTTCAATTAATTCAAGTTTTCGAAATATGAGAAGAATGTAATAACATTATCAATTTATTGATCAATGAGGAGTTAAAAAAATACTATTTTTGTTATATTAAAAAATAAATTGTTTTACTTGTTATGTTCAACATTAAAATTAATACAAATTTTTCAAGTCAATACAAAACTAATATAAAAGTCAATACTAATTCATTACTATATACTGAGCAGTATAATAACACTTGTTCTTCTATGCCTAAGATGTCATACATTAAGATTGATGTGACCCACTATAGTTGTCCAATGACCACAATGTTTATAATAACACTTGTTCCTCTATGCCTAAGATGTCATACATTAAAATTGATGTGGCCCACTACAGTTGCCCAATGACCACAATGGTCTATCTAAAAGCCACTTGCTTTAATTAAAATATCCACAATTACTCATGTTTTAATAAATAAAAAATATACAAGATGACATGCGTAGGGACGAAGGTTTGGAACCTCCACAAAATAACCAAAGTGGAAAATCTTAAACTCTATTATATGGTAAAAGTGGTCTATTTTATCGTAAAAGTAGTATTACGCTTAGAGTGACCATTATTTCCCAATATTTTCTTTTTTATTTAATTTCAAGAAATCAAAATTTATAAAAAAATAATGTAGTAAATTTAATAATAAATTTGATAGATTAATTTTATTAAGTATAAACAGGGTTAGAATTTTTCATTCAATTTTAACTATATCAATTTTATAAAATATTTTAATTAATATTTTTGACAAACAAGTTTATCACTTTTTTTTCAAATCGTTTCATGATGAGCAATTTGTTAGATAAAGACAAATTCAATCACTAATTCATCGGGACCATATTTAAGTTTTAAAATGAGGCAAGTATGGTGCTAAACTTATGAGAAAAAGATGCATTCCAAAACGAATTAAGCAGTATAAGCATTGAACATAAGTTTCTTAAATGTGGTAAGTATGGTGCTACACTTCCAGAAAGGATGATCATGCTTATAATTGTATGAGAACAGATGTCCCCACAAAATTCGACCTAATTTTAAGAGGGGCTCTTTGAAACTAAATACAAAGAGTCCAATAAATTAATAATAATACTTTGGCAGAACAAACACTGCACCCTCTACGATAATCACATGTAACATCTGAATATTCAACAAATCCCATAAGCAGTGCCAACTTCCCTATTTAGAGGAGAGTAAACTAAGGCAGGAGCCCTTCTACAAATACGTCTTGAGATCGAATATTCATGGCTCCATAAGTTACTACTCTTTTTGTTATTTTAATAATTGTGATTCTAGGTTTAGGGGGAGCAATGAATGTCTCAAATGTCGTGCATAGCAACATGCACATGGCGGAATTTATAAGAACTTAGTGCAATGTGACTCTGTATCCACGGGGCTATTTTTTTCATTCTCTTCCTATGTGGGGCCTCTGAAGCTCAAGCAAAGAAATATTGTGAATGCAATCATGCAAGTGATCCTTGTTAATTCCCACAACATGTATGTCTAGGCCATGGGCCTGAAAACCAAAATAGCTACGATGAGTAAAAGAGAAAAAGGGGCACTCAAGGAGTGTATGGAGAATTTAGGGACCACCACAAACCAAATTCACCAATGTTTGGTGGAACTAAAGAACTTGAGGCAGAACACCTTAAAGATTCAGATGAGTGTTGCCCTTACCAACAGACTCTTGTATCGATGGCTTTTAGGCTGCTAAATAGGAAATGATTATGTATAACTCCAAGGCAGAGCCGAGTGGTTTCTTAATAAATTCAAACTAAATTTGCAACTTGGAGGAGGGTATCAACCAATTAGGAATCAAAGGTTTGACCTCTAGTTTGTGGTGGTTCTAAAATTCTCCATAAAATCCTTGAACATCTATTTTTCTCTTCTACTCAATGGCATCAATGAATGTCTTGAATTCCATTCATAGTGACAAGAACATGGTGAAATTTACCAGAACTTTGTGCAATGTGACTCTATATCCACATGTCTATGTTTCATTGCTCTCTTCCTAAATGGGGCCTTTAAAGCTCAAGCGGAGCAATCTTGTGAATGTGGTCTTGCAGGTGAGCCTTGTTAATTCCCACAACATGTCTATCTCGACCACGGGTCTGAAAACCAAAAGATCTACTATGAGTAAAAGAGAAAAAACGACGTTCGAGGATTGTATGGAGAATTTTGAAACCACCACGGACCATATTCACCAATCTCTGGAGGAGTTGAAGCACCTGAGGTAGAACACCTTCAAAATTCAGATGAGCATTGCCCTTACCAACGAGCACTCTTGTATCAACAACTTTCAATTTGCTAAATAGGAAATGATTTTGTATAACTCCAAGAGAGAGCTAAGTGATTTCTTAATCAATTTGAACTAGATTTGCGGTTTGAGGGAGGGTATCAATCAATTAGAAATTCAAGGTTTTACAAAGTAATAGTAGATTATTGGTTAGCCTTAAATGCTTGCATCGATCAAATGAGTGAGTACAAATGGATGGATAATCTCAAATGCCTCATGAATGGAAGGGATGGAATTGAAAGGGGGAGTACAAGTATGTCCACAAGTATAACACATGGAAGATTGAGAATGACACATGCAACATTCAAGTGGCTCTAGAGAGAGGATGAAGGTTGGGAAATGAACGTCCCCTAAAAAAACACCTTCGATGTAATTAATGTGTATATTATAAAAAATTAATAAAATTAGTATAGATGATTTGTATATATAATATATATTGTTTATCATATTTTTTTGTCTAGTTATAAGATTTTGGTGATATAGAAAATTAAAATTCTCTTTAATCCAATATTCTAAGATAACTTTTTAACATTTTAATAAATTTAAGATTAAGCAAATTTTGTTAGAACAAAATAAAACTCTAATTATACTAAAGATTTTTATCATATTTAAAAAATAAAAAATATTTGATTCAATAATAACTTCCGCCAGTTAGTTTCTTTAGATGCTTGTTTCCTCCATTTAATATATTTAAATCCTTTCAAACAGGATATACATGATATATTGACTAAACATGTAAAATAAAAATTATCTGAAACTAAGATTATTTAAAACTGAATTTTTTTCTTAATTGAATGTTATTCATTAAAATTACATAACATACTTGCTCAATGCCCCCAAAATGTTGATACCTTTGAATCCATTAAAACCCTTAAATTTTTAAAAATTATCCCATTAAATAAAAACTTAAACCTTTTATTAGCTAAATTCCAACCAAAAAATATTTTCAGAACCGGTTTGGAATACTTATAACA
>ML795364.1:183554-193939 GCA_009831015.1 Picea engelmannii
CACTCGTTAAAGTATTTGAAGAAAACGTCTGTTGAGCGATAGTTTATCTCTTTTTCGGTCTCGTCAGACTACTTTACGAAAAAGGAACTGAGAGAGTTCTCTTTTAAGTGTTTTTCCAGACTCTATAATCATGAAAAACCTTCTAGTTTTCTGTCTTTGGACTCCCTAAACAAAACATCGACAGGCCTATATGTGATCGAACCCTTACTTCTTCCAGTTCGTTAAACAAAGGAAGAGGAACTTACCGAAGGTGAGTTTTATCGAGCATGTGTTATCCTCCTTGAGCTCGTTAAATTAAAAAAGAGGTACTCGTCTATATGGATGGGGGAAAAAATTGAAAGAAGCAAGCCAAGCAGTTTTTGAGAACATTACCAAGTAACTCTTAGATTCGCCCTTGAACACAACACTTTTTTTTTGCACGCATTATAATCCGCTGAACCTCTGCATTGAGCTAAAGTTAATAATTTTCAAAGTGAGATTAAATTTTTATTTTTCAAAAAATTAAAATTAATAAAAAAAATTATTAACTTTAGAAAGTATTATACAAATAAAAATAATAATAATAAAGTCAACTAAATTTGACTTGCAAAAGATTGGTATATATCCTACCAGAGGCGGGCATAATAACATATTAGTTGTTTGAAACAAATTTAATTATGAGATGTACTAGGGTTTGGGTCTTCTCTCAAGTCAAAAAAAATGTTTCCCATCAAGGTGTAGTTGGTTCTCCTCCTATCCCCTTATTTGAACATGTTGTTTCCAAATTTAAGTTGATGTTACATGTTGTTGTGAAGATAGAAAAAAGAATTGGACTAAATCCCTTTATGGATTTATTAAGTAAATCAAAGGTGTAATTTAAGGTTAAAATTAGAATTAGGGGAACCTACTCCAAAGCATTGATTTTTTTTAAAATTTTCCTAATTGGTAAGATCAATGGAACCTCAAAAACACCCAAAACTTTGTTCAATGCATTGAAGCAAAACTAGATTCCTTCAATGGTAGGGACTCTAAAACTTGTTATTTTAGAAAAGTATTTTAAAGGAAGTAAGACAATCATAGAATATTTCAAAGGGGCGTGCCATGGTTTCTTAGACCAAGTGGTTTATATATAAATAGATGGCCATTGAATTTTTATCTAGAGGATGATATCCTCATTGTAGTGACTAGTCCCTATATGAGCTAGGATCCCCTTCCTCTCACTAATTTTTTGCACTGAAGTTACCATGGAAGAAATAAATAAAAATACTAAGGAAATGCATAAACAATTGAAAAGGAAGCATTTATGCCTATGAAAGGTCAATATGCATTAAATTTACCTCAAATATGGGATTTCAAAATTTAAATACGTTTATATCAGGTACCAACTCCATATGTAAAAACTAGATTATGAAGAAATCTCATTCTAGTGTAGTGGGTGTCATTAATGTGGTAGATTTTCCAAAGATTGCTTAAGAAATTCTATCTAAATAGGAATATGGGAGTAAAGAAGATGAAGGTAAGAAACCCTCAAATGAAAGAAGTAGAAGAAAAAAGTTATAGCAATCAAAAACTAATATTCATTTATATTTGCAAATTACACTTAGAAGTGTAAAAACCCACATTATTCATTATAATTAAAAAGTTAAAACCTAAATCATTTCACTTGTTACAATCTGACATAGTATAAAAAGAGGCCCTTAAAACATGAAATCATCCAAATAAAAACCCTATAAACATGAAATCATCCAAATTAAATCACTTGAATAGTAATAAGTAACTAATTTGCAAACATGAAATCATCCAAATTAAATCACTTGAATAGTAATAAGTAACTATTTTTGCATTTTGTGCATTCCCTCATACATGTTAAGTAAAAAATCATCTTTCACTTGAATAGCAATAAGTCCCTCATTTGCGTCGGATGGGGTGCTATGAAGATACTCAAATGCATGGAAAAATGTGCCCCACCAGGTGTTCGCTCGAGCCCCAAGGTGAGTGCGTGGGTTGATTTCCATCTATGGTGACCCAAGTTCATGCAAAAATCCTATACATATTTGTTATTTCACATAAGATAATATAATGTGTTTACTTACAAAAATAAATAAAATAAGTCTCTCATTTGCATCTTGTGCACTCCTCATACATGTTAAGTAAAAAATCTTCTTTCACTTAAATAGTAATAAGTACCTCATTTGCATCTTGTGCATTAGCCATACATATTAAATAAATGTTATTCTCGACAATGGACCACAATTTTCTAGTCCCAAATGTTAATTAAAAAATGGGTGTGATAATTTCGAAAATGTTCTCAAACAAAAAATCTTTGAAGCATGGATAAAGAAGAGATTTACCATGTATTTAAAATTATATATTTTGCATTTGGTATATCTTGTATTTTATACCATAGAAACAAATTTTGTTTGATTTTAGGTATTTCAAAGACAAAATAAAAGTCTCATTTCATTTTGGCACTCCTTACTTAGCTCATTCTTTCATGGATTTAATCAAGCTTATCTATACTTTCTTTACAAATTTCACATAACTCGGTATTTTACACTCATTTTAGCTACTCATAAATGATGTGAGATAATGGTAACTACTATTTCGTAGGGTTGTTGCATTTGTTGTTTGTTAGCAATTTAGCATGAAAGGAATCATGCAAATTTGGAGATAATGGTTACGGAAGTATTTTTTTACCTGTATTATTTTTTTGTGAGTGGAACAATGGTCACATGGTACTCCATGGTACTCGATTACATTGGATTGGAATGGGACATTTTTGTCCATATCCTATCCTATTATTTTAACATTTTTCTTTCTTAATAAATTCAAATTGGATTTGCAGTTTGGAGTGATTTCTTTTCATCTTACTTGAATGATGATTCAACAATCAATTAAAAACTTATTAAGAATTTTTTTAGAAATTAATGAGTACATAATTGAGAATTTGACATAAATAATGTTTCTCCATCTAAAAAATATTGTTAAAGAAAATGACTATCATGTATTAAAAGACTTCTTAAGATAAAAATAAATAAAATTGGTTTCTATGTCACTCGATGGAGACCATCTTGTTTGTGTGATTCCATACCTAAAAAAAACTACCATTCTACCATTCAAAGAGAGACATAGTTAAGATTGAAATTAAAATCGTAATTCATCCTTGATTTGATTCTCAAAACCTAAATTCTTACTCATCAAAGACTTCCCTTAAAGATTGAATGGTGTTTCTATTTTTTCTTATATGCAAAGTCACCCAATTCGTGTTTGTCTTTGAATTTAATGATAATACGATTTTCAATGCAATATATAATATGATAAAATTCATTATTGAATTCATTTTAATTTCTTTTAAGTAAATTTTATTATAATTTCATATATTCACACAAAAATCAAAATCAAATATTTATATAACTTTGAATTTGATTCAAAGAAATTAAACACATTGTGTTCCTTCATATCTTAAAAAAAAAATAGTATATCTTCGAATTTGATTAAAAAAAATTAAACAAATTGTGTTCCTTCATATCTTCAAACAAAAAAACAAATTCAATTTTTTTTTTACGTGTGTTTTATCTTAAACACACTATTACAACGACCACTGTACTTTGCTTTTACAAATGTGGATGCCGTCTCCCTTAAACTTAGGGTTTGCTGGTTTTTATCAATCAATTCAAAAGAGCACTTTACTTTACCTAGATTTATTTATCTAAATTTACAAAGAATAATGTATAATAAAAGAAAATAAATTATTCAAATAAGCTCGTCTTGAGATGCTATACATTAGTATTGATGTGGCCCATAAAAATTGTCCAATCTTGTTTTAATTAAAACAAGTGCAGCATACTGCCATATACTGCCTTTAAAATTAATAATTTGTGTTATATTTAGTTTGAATGGAGAAATTAAAGTTGTTAAGAGGATATTTAAAAAACTTCATCATAAATCATTAATTAAAAGAAAATTATTAATTAAACCAATTTAAGTTGTTGAAAATGTGTGATATAAATAATTTAAGGTTTATTAGGAGACTGAATCTATAAATCAATTTAAATTAATTTAAATTAAGAAAAAAAATACAATTTTACCAAAAAAAAATTATAATAATGATTACCCAAAAACCAAAACGTTTAAACTAGGCACTTTCCTGAATTGATACGGGTGAAATTGTAAGAATGCATTCCATGCTTTACTTAAAGGCTAAAGGAGTTTGGGGATCATGTACCATGCTAGCTTTGTTGTGTTACAGTCCTCCAATTTGGAAGCCCAATTCGGTCGTTGTTTGGAAACCAGGTTGATGTGTATACTCTAGATTTTGAACGTGTATGAGACTTTGTTGTACAGTAAAGAGGTCATGTCTGTCATTTTCAATTAATTCAAATTTTCAAAATATGCGAAGGCTGCAATAATATTACCAATTTATTAATCAATGAGGAGTTAAAAAAATACTATTTTTGTTATATTAAAAAATAAATTGTTTTACTTGTTATATTCAACATTAAAATTAATACAAATTTTTCAAGTCAACACAAAACTAATATGACAATCAATACTAACTCATTGCTATATACTACCGAAAGCAATATAATAACACTTATTCCTCGATGCCTAAGATGTCATACATTAAAATTGATGTGGCCCACAATAGTTGTCCAATAACCACAATGGTCTATCTAAAAGCCACTTGCTTTAATTAGAATATCCACAATTACTCATGTTTTAACAAATAAAAAATATACAAGATGACATGGGTAATGGGTAGTGACGAAGGTTTGGAACCTCCACAAAATAACCAAAGTGGAAAATCTTAAACTCTATTTTGGTAAAAGTGGTCTATTTTATGGTAAAAGTAGTCTTGCATTTAGAGTGACCATTATTTTTCAATATATTTTTTTTTATTTAATTTCGAGAAATCAGGATTTATAAAAAAAATAATGTAGTAAATTTAATAATAAATTTGATAGATTAATCAGAATTTATAAAAAAAAAATGTAGTAAATTTAATAATAAATTTGATACATTAATTTTATTAAGTATAAACATGGTTAGAATTTCTCATTCAATTTTAACTATACCAATTTTATAAAATATTTTAATTAATATTTTTGACAAACAAGTTTTATCACTTTTTTTCAAATCACTTCATGATGAGCAATTTGTTAGATAAAGACAAATTCAATCACTAATTCATCGGGACCACATTTAAGTTTTAAAATGAGGCAAGTATGGTGCTAAACTTATGAGAAAAAGTTGCATTCCAAAACAAATTAAGCATTATAAGCATTGAACTTAAGTTTCTTAAATGTGGTAATTGTGCTTGTAATTGTATGAGAACGGATGTCCCCGCAAATTTCAACCTAAGTTTAAGAGGGGCTCTTTGAAACTAAATACAAAGAGTCCAATAAATTAATAATAATAATTTGACAGAACAAACACTGCACCCTCTACTATAATCGCATGTAACATCTGAATATTCAACAAATCTCATAAGCAGTGCCAACTCCCCTATTTAGAGGAGAGTAAACTAAGGCAGGAGCCCTTCTACAAATACATCTTGAGATCAAATATTCATGGCTTCATAAGTTACTACTCTTTATGTTATTGTAATAATTGTGATTCTAGGTTTAGGGGAAGCAATGAATGTCTCAAATGTCGTGCATAGCAACATGCACATGGCGGAATTTATAAGAACTTAGTGCAATGTGACTCTGTATCCACGGGGCTATTTTTTTCACTCTCTTCCTATGTGGGGCCTCTGAAGCTCAAGCAAAGAAATATTGTGAATGCAATCATGCAAGTGATCCTCGTTAATTCCCACAACATGTATGTCTAGGCCATGGGCCTGAAAACCAAAATAGCTACGATGAGTAAAAGAGAAAAAGGGGCACTCAAGGAGTGTATGGAGAATTTAGGAACCACCACAAACCAAATTCACCAATGTTTGGTGGAACTAAAGAACTTGAGGCAAAACACCATAAAGATTTAGATGAGTGTTTCCCTTACCAACAGACTCTTGTATCGATGGCTTTTAGGCTGCTAAATAGGAAATGATTTTGTATAACTCCAAGGCAGAGCCGAGTGATTTCTTAATAAATTCAAACTAAATTTGCAACTTGGAGGAGGGTATCAACCAATTAGGAATCAAAGGTTTGACCTTTAGTTTGTGGTGGTTCTGAAATTCTCCATAAAATCCTTGAACATCTATTTTTCTCTTCTACTCAATGGCATCAATGAATGTCTTGAATTCCATTCATAGCGACAAGAACATGGTGAAATTTACCAAAACTTTGTGCAATGTGACTCTATATCCACATGTTTGTGTTTCATTGCTCTCTTCCTAAATGGGGCCTTTGAAGCTCAAGCGGAGCAACCTTGTGAATGTGGTCTTGCAGGTGAGCCTTGCTAATTCCCACAACATGTCTATCTCGACCATGGGTCTGAAAACCAAAAGATCTACTATGAGTAAAAGAGAAAAAGCAACGTTTGGGGATTGTATGGACAATTTTGAAACCACCACGGACCATATTCACCAATCTCTGGAGGAGTTGAAGCACCTGAGGTAGAACACCTTCAAAATTCAGATGAGCACTGTCCTTACCAACGAGCACTCTTGTATCAACAACTTTCAATTTGCTAAATAGGAAATGATTTTGTATAACTCCAAGAGAGAGCTAAGTGATTTCTTAATCAATTTGAACTAGATTTGCGGTTTGAGGGAGGGTATCGATCAATTAGAAATTCAAGGTTTTACAAAGTAATAGTAGATTATTGGTTAGCCTTAAATGCTTGCATCGATCAAATGAGTGAGTACAAATGGATGGATAATCTCAAATGCCTCATGAATGGAAGGGATGGAATTGAAAGGGGGAGTACAAGTATGTTCACAAGTATAACACATGGAAGATTGAGGATGACACATGCAACATTCAAGTGGCTCTAGAGAGAGGATGAAGGTTGGGAAATGAACGTCCCCTTAAAAGAACACCTTCAAAGTAATTAATGTGTATATTATCAAAAATTAATAGAATTAGTATAGATGATTTGTATATATAATGTATATTGTTTAGCATATTTTTTTGTCAAGTTATAAGATTTTAGTGATATAGAAAATTAAAATTCTCTTTAATCCAATATTCTAATATAACTTTTTGACATTTTAATAAATTTAAGATTAAGCAAATTTTGTTAGAACAAAATAAAACTCTAATTATACTAAAGATTTTTATCATATTTAGAAAATAAAAAAATATTTGATTCAAGAATAACTTCCGCCATTTAGTGTTTTTAGATGCGTGTTTCCTCCATTTAGTATATTTAAATGCTTTCAAACATGATATATTGACTAAACATGTTAAATAAAAATTATCTGAAACTAAGATTATTTAAAACTGATTTTTTTATGATATATTGACTAAACATGTTAAATAAAAATTATCTGAAACTAAGATTATTTAAAACTGATTTTTTTTCTTAATTGAATGTTCTTCATTAAAATTACATAACATACTTGCTCAATGCCCCAAAATGTTGATACCTTTGAATTCATTAAAACCCTTAAATTTTTAAAAATTATCCCATTAAATAAAAACTTAAACCTTTTATTAGCTAAATTCCAACCAAAAAATATTTTCAGAACCATTTGGAATACTTATAACAAGTGGTGACTTGAACAATTTTGGTGAGAATGTTGAAGAAGATTATGCATGGAAATACATTCCTCGGTGGTTTGATAAAAATTGTTCCGAACAATTGTGATCCAAATTTGGATAGGGTTTATTGTTCCAACATAAAATTGTTATCTTTTTCAAGACAAAATTGAGGAGTGATCAAATCGGTCTGTAATCCAAGAAACTTTGAAAATGTATTCAAATCAATCGCAAATCATTTAATGAGTATATTGTTGTAATGGCTTAGAGCCTTATTGTTGACTGACCTTGTGCTCTAAAAATTCTAGGGTTTACCCTGGGTACCATCATTGAAATGAGGGGAAGTACATTTTTTCTAAATATGAAAGATATTTGAGTTTTATTGTGAGATAAATCCCCTTGTTATAGGTGTTGCATCGTGACTAATAAGTTTAATGATGGAAAAAACACCACTAAAACATAGTCTATATTTGAAATTTTTACCTAAGCCCTTAGTTGTGGTCCCATACTTCTTGGGAGTCCTAAAAAAAAATAAGTTGTCCTCGGGTATGGTTCGGTGTAAGGGGATTGGAAATCCATGAGTTGGTATGGAAAAAAATATTGGAAATGGAATACTCATTCAATAACTAGAACCAAGCAGTTAAAAGGTATAAATTTATATTTGGTTCTAGAGTTTCTTGTAGATGTTTTTATTGTTAAAGTTGGCTTCCATGGTTGAGTTGTAAATCAATTGTTTGATATATTTAAAATTTGTTTTTTATAGTTAGTAATGGTTGAGTTGTAAATCAATTGTTTGATATATTTAAAATTTGCTTTTTATAGTTAGTAATGGTTGAGTTGTAAATCAATTGTTTGATATATTTAAAATTTGTTTTTTTATAGTTAGTAATTTGAAGGACTTATAGTTGGATATGTTAGCTACATTAAAAAAATATAGTCTCTTTAAGTTAGAGGAGAAATTGTTATTAAATTTATGCTCCTTTCATTAAAGAAATCAAATGTTAATGTCCTTTGTATGAAAGAAAAAAAATGATTTCTTTACTAGGGGAAGTTAGGTTATTCTAATTTTCACTTTTAGGGTGATAAATGTTATCCCTAGGGGTAATGGGTTCTTTAATTTCCTTTGAAATTTCCATTCTATTTGTAATTAGTTATGATAAGTTGGAAGTTGATTATATGTAGATTGTAACTTTTAAGATAAGTTAGAGTAATAGAGAAAAAAAAAAAAGGAAATTTCTAAGTTTTAAAATTATGTGGTGTAAAATGTGATCACGGCCTACAACATAAACAAACAAAACAACATCACACTTGTGGAATGTATAAGGTGTGATATGCTCACAAATGTTCTAAGGAAACCATGATCACACTGATAGTTGGTAAAAATAAATATTACATTGAACATCTATAAAACAAGAATGATTACAAAATGTTAATTCTATGTAAATGAGCCTTGGTCAATAGACTAAGAAGATGTAGGAAATATTGTTATGCACTAAGGTTTTTTGTATTTTTTTTATTCTTAAACTAATGAAAATTGTTTGAAGAATTTAATTGTTGTTAGTTTGAGATTTTTAAAGCCAATTCTCTAAGAAGGAATATATATGCAAAATGTGGAATCTCTACCAATGTTTTTTTATACCTACATTCCTTACTCTTACAATTGCATGGAACAATTTGGAATGCAAGTAATATTATGGGTTAATGATGGTTATGCTTATGTGTTAGAATTCAAAAATTCAAAGTGTGTTAAAAAAATGGAAATGATAGTTTTATGCAGTGTTGCCAATTGTTTGTATTTATGCATAAACCAAGGCATAGTAAGTAAAGATGGAACATCTTGGGTAAATTATCTATGATGTATATTAGTGTTGATGTTTTTGGCACATATGTTTATGATGTTTCCAATGTGATGGTTCTAATTATCTTGGCTAATATACTTGGATGTGAAGCCTCAAGTGTGAAATAAATGTTAGTAAGCAAGAAGCTTGTAATCTCTATGATATAGTTGAATGTGTTTCAACCATAAGAGAACCTAATATGTGTTTTAATGTTAAGCCCTAATATTGGCTCATTACCCCTTAATTGGGGCATATTATATTAATAATGTTATTTTATTTATGTCGGCTTTAGGCCATTAGTTGTAATTATACCTCCTGGTCTCCTATATATACCAAGGAGACATTTTCATTTTGAATCATCTTGTACTTGAACATTTAAGTGGGGTAAAATAAGGTTTCCCCCTCGAAGAGGCTTATTATCTGAAATTATCTTTTTTTCAAGGCATTGAGTACTTTTTCTGAGGTTTTTATATGCTATATTGATATTTGGTTCTTAACATATGGTATCAACGCTCAAGGTCTTGGGGTTTCGCTGCTACATCTAAGACACCTTGGAATTTTCGCTATAACTTTTTTTCTACAATGTTTCAGAAGAAACGACTTGGAGGATATTTAGTAGACGGATCAAGGTACGTTGGGCTCAAAATTCAGCTCCTGAGGCCATATAATTTTGGAGATACAACATGTAAAAGATAGGGTTTTGAAATCATCCTGAACTGAGTCATTGCGGAATTTTCACTATAAAAACTTTTCTGTAACGTTTCAGACCCTAAAATACAGAGGATATTTACATAAATTAGTAAGGTATCTGTGGTAAAAATTTCATCTTTTGGGTCATCTTAAATTTGTAGATACACCTTGTGTAAGATAGGGTATCTGACTAGTCCTATTGACTAGTCTCAAGAAGGTGTTCCAGGTAAAA
>ML795364.1:224280-237857 GCA_009831015.1 Picea engelmannii
CCAATACCTCAACACATGCTTCACTGTAACCCAATGGAACTTCCTTGACTTCGACCAAATAATGGCTCATGGTGCTCTCTGAAGAATAATCACTCAAATTCTTTAGATTTGTCTCCATAGGTGTAGCCATGGAATTGCAGTACATCATATCGAACCTCATCAATATCCCTTGAATGAGGAATATCTCATCTGATCTTTGTCACACCTCTAATCCCAAGAAATAGTACATCTGGCCAAGATCCTCCACCTCAAACTCTGAGGCCAACTCCCTTTGTCACTGAAGCAAACCCCAATGTCCAGTTTGTCTCACTGGATGCTCCCTCTGTGAATGAGGAAAATCCTATACCCCAATCCTCTTGATTTTCTACCTCCTCTGTCACTATAGCAAAGTCTACTGAAACAAGGGAATCCTCCTAGGAGGTCTCACATATCCTAGAATCCCCCTGTCTCTGAAGCTTCTATATGGCATCCTCAACTCATGACATCTGTTAGCCAGTCATAGAATATGTCTTTCTCCCACGTGAACCTGAGGGAGAACTCCATCTGAATGATCATCTCTCCCTCTGGTCCAGCTAACTCTCTCTAAGATCATGCTCACTCTGAGTCCGCATACTCCCTATGAAACTTGAATCCCTTTGAGTCCATACAATGTCTGGAGCCATATGCTCCCTCAACATCTTTTGACCTCCTATGAACTGTCTTGGGAGGCTGCTCCTCCCTAATGGATCCTAAGGGATGAATCCCTCTAAAATTTGTCTCCCTCTGAGATGACACTTGGTGGGGCCACCTGCCTCACCATTAGTGGAGCCACCTGCTCCTCCTCACAACCAAAAGGTTTGGAATCAATGATCTGACTGATCAATTCCATATAACTCAAGAACCTTTGAGGTTGTTTACACTCCCTGAAAGTACCACTGGAGCTACATGCCTCTTTGCATCCTGCAAAGTGTCACAAAGCCATGCATGCCTCTTCCTGGTCATAGAAACATCTCTAGGTAGATCCACTGGCTCTACTAAGTCCTCCTGATAGTTTGAAGGAAGAAAAACTAGACTAGAGTGATATGTACCTTCATCCTTTGGAGCCTCCTTCTCCTCACTATCAATATCCATACAAGACTTTCTGTATCCCACAAAAGGTACCCTTGTTTATAGAAGGTTCTAACTTCATCCTCTTCTCCTTCGGTGCATGGATGTATACTGTCATATCTGGATAGTATGCTCCATGTCTCAAACTAGAGACCATATGACTTGTTTCCACCTGTAACTTTCATTATATCTCTCTCTCAAAGATATCACCTGTGACCTGCCTAGAACAAGAAGAAGAACAAGGAAAATAACAAGACTCCTCTAGTGCTGTGACCAATCATTCCTCCATGGTAACCTTCCCATAGTAAGAACAAGAAAAAAAGACAAGAACAACACTTTTCTAGTGTTTTAACCAATAATTCCTCCACGGTAACCTACCTGGAACAAGAACAAAGAAAAAACATCTCCATGATAACCCCCATGGAATTTAACCTTGTTCATGGGGTTTCTAGGCTAGGGAAGATATTAATTCAACTTTCAAACAAGTGAATCATTCGTACTTAAAAGTAATGGTCATCACACCAAAAATATTTAAGTGTTACTAAGAAATAATACTCAACAATAATAGTCCTCTAAAGATTGATGTCCTCGTTACATTATTTACATAAGATGCAATAATATAAAATATCAAACCTGATATGAAAACCTAGAGTCTTGTTGTTTCTGTTCCATTTGATTTTGAGTTTTCATACATTGTAGGAGACATCACCATTGTTTCCTCCAATTTTTATACATTAAACCATCAATACATGAAGAAATCACAAAATCTGAAACAAAAGGTTGAATGCCAAGGAAAATGTCAATAAGCCTGAAAAACCTAAAATTTCAACTTTGATGGAATGTCAGTCTGAGAGAACCAGTGGGTGCACTAGGGAAATATGAGTTACTTTGTGGTGGAGATAGTACCAATGATTTTACAACAATTTCTCAATGAGCCCGAAAAAAAAACTGCGCAGTGACAAATTTCATGTGCAACGACAAATCTCAACAAAGCTTTGATACCATGTTGATTTTTCTAATTTCTAGATCTGATAATTATTACCTTATGATTTCAAACATATTTTAATTCCATTGTTATCATAGAATAATTACACACTGAAAATTTCAATTGAAATAAAACTGTAGTGGAAATAATAGAATCATAGAGAGATAACCATGCTCAATAGACACAAGATTTATCTAGGAAAACCTGAAATCGGGAGAAAAACCCAACAAAATTTTCTCTAGAATAAATTTAATCCAAGTTCACAAATACATCACCATACATATGAAGAAACCGAACACAAGATAAGTTCACCCTAGTATGAGGAAGATCCCTCAAAGACGTGAACCACTAGACAAAGATAACTCAATTGGTAACTACAACTAGAAACTTACAATTGGCACTGCAACTAGCAACTGAAAACTACAATTGGCAACTGGCACAAAAAAATGGTCAATGGACACTAGAATAGGAGATCTAATGAGATGTGTAATAAGCAAATCAAATTTCCTTTATTTGTACTAGTCAAGTGACCTTATTTTACTAGCATGGATGACTTGTCATTTTTTTGTCTGTTAACGTTATTTTGTTTCTTTTGTAGCCTTTACAAATGTTCCAATGGGCCGACTTGGTATTCTTGTCATTTATTACTTTCTGGTGCATTCAAAGGTCTTATATAATGGTTTATTTGTATTTTCTTATGGAGAATGACTGCCCAAAGTTGCAAAACTTCAACAATATGCCCCCCTTGGGGTTATATAATAGTACCCTCCAAAACATTTTGCAGTTAAAGGATTTACATGTGATGAAACCAAGTAATATGATTTTCTTATGTTCCTTCTTTAATCTTTCCATTGATGATGATCCATCCATCCAAAATCAATTCTTTTTAGTATTAATACTTGATGATTGGTCATTGCATAATTTTCTTTCCCTTCATTCCATGTATTGTTGTAGTAACTTCTCCAATTTGTACTATTTGTTGGTCTATGATAATATCTTGTTCAAGTGTGGTTTTGTGATGTCATATTCCATGAATATTGATGAGTTTCTTTATTCTTCCTTTATAATGTTGATATAGATCTTATTGTCTTTCTTGAAATCTTTCCTGGCAAAAAGAGTGTCGATCTGGTCTCATAATTGATGGTTTTCCTTCACTCTATACACCCATTTCATCTATCTTATTTTCAAAGATAATGACACTCTCTATTGTCTTTGCTTGGTATTTGATTACTCTATCCTTGGATATAATACCATCATATTCGACTTGTATATCATCTAGATGGAGTTCAACTTCTTCAAGTGTCTTCTGGTGACCTTCTTGAATCTTATCTTCTTTCTCCTTTTGAAGCTGCAATGTGACCCCATTTATCGAATTCTTCTTTCGATATTTAACCTCATACATTAGTTTTTTATTATGGTTTCATAATATACATATCTCTTCATCTTTGTTTTTCAATTCTTCCATTGACTCATCCTTTTCCCACTTTTCTTTGTTACTCTTCCTTTGTTTTAATTTTTGAACCTCCTTAACGAGTGCTTGATTAAGGTCTCGTATCTTAGATAAATCATCACCATTCTTATTGATCTCTTCTTTTTCCTCTTTTAATCATCTTGAATTTTATATATTGCCTCCATTTTTGTATCCCTAATCCATTTTTTCCCTTAGAAAAAACTTTATATTCCAAAAAAAAGAATATACATGAGATTAATGCAAAGGAATCTTCGGATTGGACACTATCAAATGAAAAGGAGATAGTGACTACAAACTAAACCTTTTCTATCACCCTACCCATCGAGTTTCATTATATAGTACTAACATTAACAAACCATCGACAACCAAAAACTATACATAAATAGAAACCAACCATTGAGGGATATCACCAAAGCTTACTGCAATATAGATTAAATTAAAAGTCAAACTCCATGCTCTCTAACTATTTACCATCAAGGAATTCCCAAACATAAAAGGAGCCCAAACAACACTCTAGTTCTTCTTTGGACAATTGATCCACCTCATGATTAAGCCCTCGATAAATATGTGTGAACGAATTCCATTTGAAATCATGCATAAGCCTATGAGTTCGAGACAACAAATATTGTAGATGAATAATTTCCACCTTAACTTTCCCATTTTCCCAATTGATGACCACTTGAGAATATCCCATCACCTTAATATGTTTAATCCCGCGAGACTTAACAAAGAAGAGAAAATGATATAGAGTTGAGAATTATTCTTTGGTGTTGGTGCCTGACCTAGGGTCACATAAAAGATAAAAAAAGCAGTGAGAATTTACATACAACACCATGCTTACTCCACACCTCAGGGTATGTCCTTGTCCCGCCTCGTCAAAGAACCCCCAGGGAGTCTCATAATCCAGATAAAGAATAATATGTACTATAGATTTCTTTCACTCGGGCTCTCATTTATATTTTTTAGCATTTTTTTCAATAAACCTACCACAACCTCAACCGATATTTGTTTATCCCGAAACACAATTTGATTACAATATCACCAAAGATAATACATAAAATGACATGGATATAAGGCATAGCTTTCCACAACAACATTCTTATGCCATCCTTGCACACAAAGGTCCATACTGTTATGATTCCACAAAATCTATGGGTTAATACTATTTACCAAGAGGTTCCATACTTGAGATGCAAAGGGATAGGACAAAAAAGGTGAAAAATTGTTTCAGCCTCCCGATGGCATAAATCACACTAGCTACAACCATTCCAACCTTTCTTGATAAATTTATCCCAAGTTAACAATTTATTTCAAACTGAAATATAAAGGACTATTTTCAATTTCATGGTTCCGTATATTCTTGAACCATCTTCAACAGATCATATTTAAAAAGATCATAAAAATGAATATAAAATTCCATTGAGAAGTTGTTCGGCCTAGGAATTTTACCTTTCTTCATGGAGAAGAGAGTCAATTCTAGCTCATTTTTTTTTACCTCAGCTTCCAATAATTCGTTCATATCTATAGATAAAACATTAGTAAAAAGTTTGAGAACTTCTAACAATTCCTCAATAGGACAATGAACTGACTCCTTGAAAAGTGAGCTGAAATAAATCCTAGTTGCTTCCTCTTTTTCCTCAAAATTTTTTGGCCAGACTCCCATCTCGTTTGGATGCCTCCCAAATCGTATTAAGGTTATTGTAGTAGTTGGCATGTTTGTGAAATAATTTTTTGTTTTTATCGCCTTTAGCAAGTCAAACTGCTCATCTTCTTAACCTCCAAGTAGCTTCCTCCTTTACCAAGAGATCATGTCTAAGGTCTATCATGGCCTTCAGATTTAAGGCCTCCTTGTTTGAGAATATTCTCAAGCTATTGGCTTTTAATATAGATTTAATATTGTGTTCAATATATTTGAGGGATGCTTGAAACCATTGATTATCAATAACTACCCATTCTTTCATCACCTTTTCAACCTTCTAAATATTGTCATGGAACTGTGCATATACAACAATCTGGCTTCGTTGTGAAGGTGGGTCCATGTAGAAAGGACTGATTTCTTGTTATCTTATTTTGCCAAAAAGATATGATTGAACTTTAGTGGGATTGTAGGCCTCCACTCTTTGGATTTCAATTTCATAAAGATGGGAAGGTGGTCCGATAAGCCACCAGAACCTATCCAAGTTTTCATAAACTAGAGGCCTTTGACCAATGGTTCAAATATCAAGAATCTATCCAACCACTTAGAAACCCCTTTGTCACCTTTCCCCTGTTTCTCCAAGTTAGGGTGATCTTAGGAAGCTCAATATCTACGAGGTGACATTCTTCCAAAAGGTGCATGAAGAAGCCTTATAGAAAGTCTCTGTAGGGGTGCACACTCAAAACGTTTCTAAGGGACAAAGTAAAGTTAAGATCACCCCCCCAAGATGACATTATCTCCAACAAGAATACCAGAGGAAGATAGTTCTTCCCAAAAGGGATTTTTGTTTGTATAAGAGCACGTTGAGGCCTCAACAATTCCCCTTAATTTTTTACAAAAAATTAAGGGCCACCCATTTGAATTTTAGAAAAACACTATTCTCATATTCTTTTGGTTTTGTTTGGCTTGGTTTGAAAGTGTGTCTTAATGATTTGCTTTCTTTAGTGTTTGGTTTTTCTGTATCTTTTCTTCTTTTGGGTTTATCTTTATGGGATGATGGATTGTCACGCCATGCATTGTTTTCTTCCCTCTCTAGTCATTCAACAAGGTTTTCATGCTTATATGAACTTATTCAAGTTGATTCCATGCCTCTATTTTCAAAGATTGGATTAACATAATGTTCTAACAGTCTTACAAAGTTTTGGTCTCTGGCGCATAAATGAATTAATTGGGCACTTTGGAGGATTGAAATAATTCAATTCTAAGTCAAATTTTAAGAAATTCAATCCACGCCTTAAAATGATACTTGTTATTGAGTAGAAGTGAGCTATCATTTTTGAAATTACATAAAACATTATTTTTTAGGAGTCTTGAAATTTTGCTTAAAATTATGCATTTTTTGTATTCTTCTTCTTGTTAACAAAATAAAATCAATTCAATTAAAAGTTTCTTAGATCCATTTATTATTCACCTTTAAATAATTATTGTTAAATAATAGAAAAAAGATGACGATTCTAAATTCGAATGACACATCAATTTTTTTTATAAGCTTCAACTTTTGTTAAAAAACAATTCCTTTTGCAGCTCTACACTACTTTGGCAAGACAAAATTAATATAATGAAGATGTTCTCATAAGAATTCTTTATGTTCCTTAAAATAACATATATTAAATTTTGGAGGCACACTATCGTGCTAAGAGAGTCCGGTTCCCGACTGGTTCTTTTTTTTGAAGAAGGGAAGGAGGTCGTGTTTGAGGACTGGACATCATGAAAGGAGGATTTCGATACGATGTAGGTAGGTGTCTCTTGCAAAAGAGTTATTAATTATTTTTTCAACAGAGAATTAGTCGAGAAAGATTAGTGTCGACATTGTTGTCAATCTTTATTCACACACTATTTCTTCTTGTGTGTTTTGAATGTTGTTTAAACTCGTTATTCTTATCAGTTAGAATAAAATTTGAGAACCCTAGTCTTGTTGGTAGATTCATTTGTGGTAGTGGAGTTTGTAAATATTGCATTTTTTTTAATTTACAAATTATTGTACTTTATATTTATGCAAATTCTTTCCATAACTTGTTTATTTGTTAACTTGACTATATATCAAATGAGAGAGGCATCATTATTATTGAGATTATTTCTATGATTGATGATCATTGATGTATCTGGATTTATAGTGTAATAAGCTTGATGAATTATTTCTAAAAATCTTATCACTTAGCATTCTCATCTATACTTGATATTTATATTCATATTTTAAAACTCTTAGTCAACAAAAAAGATGCTTCTATATGTCAAGATCATATCTTACATAATACTAAAACTTTTCTTTTGACTTGGTGTAGATATAGATGTCAAAATCTATTCTTAGTAATGGAAGTTACTGTGCTTCATGATTTCTTGAGATGATGAATTTATTCTAAGTATTGAGAGTCAATATTATCTATCTGCACTTTAAATAGTATTTTCTCTCAATAGAGATAGGACTAGTAGATTAGATTTCTTTTCTACAAACCTAGATTAAGTTAGATAAGAACTTAATGACTAAGTATCCTATCTAAGGAGAAACTTTACTGTTAGTGGCAACTGGGCCCACAAACCAATGGATGTCACCATACCAAATTAGAATAGGCATAATCGGGGCCTTGATTGGGTGATGATCCCCTATTGCAGAAGGAATTTACCACCTGTCAATAGAGCCATAAAGATTGATTGTATGAAAAGAAGAGGCTAGTTCTAGAGCTTCCAATTCAACCACAATACTAGATTTCATAATAGGGGTAGTAATAACGTTTAGGTTAATGTTCCAAGCCATCACCATGCCCCTAGAGTGACCTTTCCGAATCAAGGGAGAAGAACGATCAATATTTCAACCAAGAGGATAATGACTCCACTTCCATAGGGCTAACACACATAGTTTATTGTAGAAATATTACCTCAAGAGAGAAGAATAATCAATCCTTGGGGATAATGACTCCACTTCCATAGGGACGACAAACATAGTTTCTTGTAGAAATATTACCTCTGTAGCATAATTTCATATCACGAACATTGAAAGACATGTAGATCATGACTTACCCTTCACATGAGAATTCCCTTGCTATAATGACCCAAATAATAGTGGCTTACTTGCTGCTTCTAATATCCTTCTTCACTTGGAATTGAGCCAATGAAAGGTGGGATTTTCTTCCTGCATGAGAACTGTTGAGGTGAGGAATGGAAATTCCTCACTCAAGCATTTTCAAATCTCACTAGGATAAGGTGAGATAGGCAGGAATGTTACCCTCGATTTATAGCCTATGAAATTTTTTCAAGCATCCCTCAAGAAATATGTTCTTGGGCCTGATGTTATTACCAAGTTGTGTGTTTCTGTTAAAAAATTGTACAAATGTTTCTACGTGAATGGTTTTAAAAACAAAATGAATGAAATAAATAATACATACAATATGAAAACAAGAAGGACAAGTCTCAATTGAGAATAAACCATATTTTTATTAATGATGAATTTTTTGAGTTACAACCAAATGTCTCTTTTCAAACCCTTGAGAGGGCAAGGACCAAAATCAAACTTAGAAGTCTAGAATGGAATTTAACAATCATACAAAGACAACTGATGTCTGAAATAAAATGACCAAGACTGAAATGTACTGGATCAACCAAGACACAAGCCCATCAAGTCTTGACTCTGAAAAATAATCTTATTAAGAACTGAAAATCAATTCAGGAATTCTAATAAAACTACATAGATTGCCAAAAGAAATGAATGACATTCTGAAGCATGTCAAATATCGATGCTTCTTATTCCTTTCCTATTTTCCACCTTTAGAATGATCTTGTTGTCAACAAGGGGAGTTGATTCTTAAATAAACTTAGAAAATGAAAGAATGAAATTCATAAATCTCAATATGAAACAAGAGAAAACCTTATCAGAAGTGTTTCTCTCTAATTCCGCATGTCTTCTTTGTCCTTCTTTTCTTCCTTTTATTCTCTAAAGGGAAGTTCTCCAAATAGTTGAACTACTTTTAGTTATTTAAGTTAAATAAATTTAGTTAGTAAATAGGACAAGTAACTTTATGATAAGGATAATTTAAAAATAATATTATAACTAAATAGGTGGGGTCCCCTTCTATCAGGCATCCTTTATTTTAATAATCAATTATATATTTTCCTTGTCACTCCATCATATAATCATCAAATATAAAAAATCAACATCATATAACATACCATAACATTCATTCAAAACACTATGGCATATATCACTTGTATCTCCCATAAATTAAACATGATATTTTAAATTTTCAAAAATAAATATCAAGGTTCTGCCATCTGTCCAAAAATAGTGCCATAGTTAAATGTCATAATAAACATAATCAAAATGGCCCAGGGAGTTTCTTTTTGAAAAATACTTCCCTTTCCCTCATGAACTCCTGATACCGAGACTTCTTTTCTTCTAGTCGGGCTACCTTTGGATGCATATCATCTAAACTTCTCTTAGCACTACTTGCTGATTTTATCTTGGAGTGGGCAGAGGAAGAGGATTTGGTCATGGTGGTAGAAGTGATTGGATTATTTCCTTTGTCAACTTGAGAGCCATGAGTGTTTATGGGATTTTCCCTGTGACCTTGGGTCATGTCATAATAGAACTTAACTGTATTCAAAATACAAACCCTACCCTCACACATACAAACCGATAATCAAATAAATACTTTAGGAAGAGAGAAGAGAAGATTTCACACCTTGTATCCTATCATTTGATGTAATTCCTCACTCTCAACCTTTGATTCGCTCCTGATCTATGCTAGTATCAGCTTGCAAAAGGAGATCAAGTCTATGCTTCTAGGTAGTTATGAAAACAAGCCATGCATGTAATAAGAAATTCATATATGTAAAGAAAGTAAACATATACATATAAATTGGACAATATTACACAAATATGGAGGGAAAGATAAATCTTTTATTGAAAACAATATGAGTAGGTAGTTACAACTTGACTCTAACTGATGACACTACCTTGAAGCCAATTGCCTATTTTCCTCCATTGGTCCTTCAAGCATCAACTTTGTAGGATGAATATTCCTCAGATGACCCAGAAGGGATGGGAACACATCCTACAGTCATATATAGGGGACGAAGGAATGTTGGGAAATGAGTTTCCAGAACATGGATGCTACTCAGAGGATCAAAGAATGAGGGAATCTTGCAAAAATGTCAGCATAATCTTTCACCAAGGATGTCCTTTTCACCCATTCCCTCATAGGTGATTTTAAACTATCCTCAAGAGTTTGAGGTGGTTGAATTCCATTGTGTATGGGCCAAGGGAAGTTTTGGAATGATACCAACCTAAAAACCTGACCAAAAATGTGGAATATTTTTATTTTTTCATATTTTGGAGGTCATCCACAAGTTGCAAACTAGAAAGGCATGGAAATCCACAGTTTGAATATGGGTGACTCTCACATGGAAACAAAAATGTTTTTTTTTAGGTTATTTTGATGAAGGAGAATGGGATTTAAGTTTGCAACTAGGGAAAAGGACTAAGCCATCTCACAAATGCAATTGATGTGGAAATTTGTGGTATAACAAATTCCCCCTAATGTGTGAGGTCAAAAGGGAAATGATGGTAGAAATACATTATAACTATGAGAGGTGAGGATGCATTGAAGTAGATCCAATGAAGGTTCTCGAACAACTAATCTAAGAACAAAAACCGTCAACATAGATCAAGTAAGAGTATTCTCTTATCAAGTCGAGCATATCCATGCTCAGGAGTAATGTAAGCATGGACTCCAAATCAAGTACACTACATATCCATGGAATATATGAAAGTATGACTGATGTCCATGGCCACGAACAATATATAGTGGATCCATGTGATATATATAAAGTAGAAATCATGACCACGAGGAATAAATAGTTGATCCATGCAAAAAGTAGATCATATCCATGAATGGATACAAAGTGGAGCTATATCTCAACATCAAATCAAATGATATCTAGAACCAATGGAGTGAACAAATTGATCCTCTACAAGTACCAATGTCTAAGGGGTCGTACAATATATGTCAAGTAGGAGAACAAAATATGTGATGCTCATACTTCACCCAAAGTATTCAAAATGATCCGTCATGGTACGAGTCTACACTATGTGAATAAATGTGTTGGGTTTGAGCACAGTGAGACATCGTTTGATTACCGATCATTTTTGTATACCATTAACAAATGAAAAATGATCCACCGATGATGATAATAGGCATCACAGTACCATGGTACAATCTAACAAGTGTGAATAAATGAACTTGTGTCAAACACCTAATATAATCTATCGATCAGAGGAAATTTATGTATATCCACTATCAATAGCGAGGGAACCTACCATTGATTAATGCAAGCCCCAAGGTACTACAAATAACTCTAGATCCCTGTCCCAAAGCAAAATTTCATGAAGTCATTAGGAAGAGATCCACTGGAAGGAAGGCATTAAGGCATCCTCCATCATCCAACATGAGGGCTAGTAGAATGCCAAATATTTGGAAGGACTCAGATGAAAATATTGTAAGGAACACACTGAGGTATAACTCCGACATGCACTAGATGGAATATTGCATGACAAAGACTATATGAATAGTAGCCAACAATAAAGAATACTGAAAAATATGAGGAATCGACCAATGTGGTCAAATGGAAACCAAGGTGCTGCATGAATCCTTATGTGTGATGATTATTGTTGACATTTAACATAAGGGAAACCACTAAGTCAATGACCAATGATGGTTTTTCATATACTAAGTGAAATTTCACCCATCAATGATGGAAATAGGCCCAAGGTGAAACTCTAGGTCATACTCTTAGAGAAATGTGTCAAAGTCGATAAGAGAAGACCCACCAACAAGAATTCAATGTGGAACTTCTATACTAGCATGAGTGAGATACAAAGATACTTGTGATGACAAGATGTACTTCATTGACACAAGAAGGATGACTTGAAAGGTTAGATACTTTCTGCAGAATGGCCGACTCAGGATGAAACTTCCCTTGAACAAAAGAACAACACTTTATGTGACTTGGGAATCATGGATTATAAAATGGAATACATTAGTGATACTGGAGGCATCATCAAATGATCCATATGGTTGGAAGAATAACCAACTAGAGGATATTATACTTAAAAATGAGAAAAAGTATCCTAAGGCCATACTAAATCCAAAATATTGAGACACCGACTCAAAGATTGTGCTTTGTTCAATGGTGACAAGACTCCTGCCAACAAAAGAGATAGATTCTTACCCCCCTTCTTTTTGGTTTTTATTTTTTATTTTTTTTGTCTTTTTAATGTTATTAAAGCATGAAAAAGAATAAAAGAATGCTATAGCACAGTGGAGGAAACAAGTGTCGTCGACAAGAAAACTAGTTCCAAAGTGAAAGGAACATACCTATGCTCAATGCAAGGAAGCAAGTGACGGATAATGAAACTCAGGAGATGTTTCCTCCATGATTAAGTTGTTGAGTTGCAAAGTCATAAATTGCAAGGCTAGAAACTGGTAGGAATGCATAATAAAATGGTTCAATGATGACAAGTTGAAGTCGACATTAGACCTAGAAGCGTGAGTGGTTAATATCTAGTGAAATTACAACTCAACAAAATTTTGGAATCCCCATGGGTAGGTTAGATAGAAATATATTGAGAGGAATTCATGATGTCTCAACTCGAAGACATGTCAAGACTAAACAAGGCTTCCAAGCCTACTAAAACAACTACATCATAGGTGTAAAAAATGGCAGTGAGGTACTAACTAGAAAACCCATGGAGAGGTAAGCTCTAACATTCCTAACGACACCTTTAAACCATCTTGAAGGTATGATGTTGAAAATGAATGGGGTGGATCCTATGGTAGATATGTGAATGATACAAAGAAATGCATTGTGCACGTTGAAATGAACCTACCTTATATGACAGTAAAGGACACAATACTTGCTGAAGAATCCGAAAAAGGTGTTGATATAAGTATCAACATGTGGTAGGGGGAATTCATGTAGGTAATGGCCAGAAAAATATTGAGAATAATATATGTAGCTTCAACGCAAAGTCATGGTGGGACTAAAAAAGACTCCCAAGCCTAATAGAAAAATTGCAGCATGGGCACAAAAATGCAAAGGGGTTCTAACTAGGGAACCCATGGGATATAAGCTCTACCACATGAATTGAAACAATTCTAAACAACAAATAAAGTTATGTGTCACAACTCAGTGGGGTCGATCCTAAGGAAAAATGAAACAAGAAATGAATAATAAAAAAATGCATGAAGGGGAAAATCTAACCTATATGCCAGTTTCAAGATCATTACTTGTCAGAACGAATCGACATGATGAAAATGTACCAAAGAAAATGTCTCCAGAGTCTTGTA
>ML795364.1:238238-270297 GCA_009831015.1 Picea engelmannii
TCAGGCTAATAGAGGGAAGCAAGGGCTCCCATGTCCCCATTGGATAGAACACCTGATCAATTGCCAAGACCTTGTCTCGAGAAGGTGAACATAATTGTAAAAATCCCATCTCATGAGAAATTGAACACTATGGATAAGATGCCACATAATTTACCCGTGGTGGGGAAGAGTCTACTCAAACCCTAGGATCAAACAAAGGGGAAAACTGAGCTAAAATCAAACTACAATGGTGATTATCATATGAAAGGTAATTAAAAGTGATAATTCTTCTGTTGTGAGGGAAATGCATCACACGAAAGAGCATAGACACCAGGGCCTTCATAACATAAACATAATCATTCCCAAGAAGCATATTAAATTCTAAAGGGACTGGCACCACTAACAGATCAATTAAAATAGTTTTCCCACCTAAGGTAATAGGAAACTAAGGAAGAATCCCCAAACATTCACTAGGTCTTCTGTCAAAATCTATCAACTCAATGGTAGTTGACACAATCTTGGGAGAAACCAAAGCTTGCCAAGCTGAGGAGGATAAAATAATCACAGAGGATCCTTCATCTACAATACATCGATGAACTCCTTTCAACATAGGTTCAACCAAAACAGTTATGTATAAAGGTGAAAAAGAAGTAAGGCGAGGCTCTATAAGATCATTCCAATCAAAGGAAACCATCCTAGGACTTGGAGGGAGTATACTCATAGAGAGTGGAATGCCCCCTTGTTCAAAAGGTACTGAACTGGAAATGCTAAAGACATAGTCGAAAGACACACTACTCCCCGAAAGAAGAGTGGGATCTGCCAAATATTGCGTCAGCTCGACGACTTTGGAAGGTTGGTCACTCTCCAAGAGAAGAGTGGGATCAACTGAAGATTGCATCAACATGACCACTTCCTCAACCATTGGTTGAATAGGATGCGAGAAAACATGGTGAAGAGATGCATCACCCCCCAAAAAAGAGTGGTATTAGCTAAATATGGGATCAACATGATCACTTCATCAACCAACAATTTATCATACTGTTGGGAAACTGAAGATGACACATAACTAGAAGGGCCTTTAGACAAGGACCATGCTCTTCGTACCATGTCAATAGCATGGAATAAATGAGTAAGGTGATCTCCTTTTCAAAGATTACAAGGTAACTTGGGATTACATCCTATACGTCTAGGATTATCAACCGTATCAATTCCCCCAACATGACTTGCAACATCTGGTGACATGCTCCCAACATGACTTGCAGAGGCTAGTAGCTAATCTCCAACATGACTTGCAGAGGTTGGTGACATTTGTTCAATATGACTAGTAGTGACTAGACTCGTGCCCCTAGAATGAATTGCAACTACTGGTTGATTGGATTCATCATTAATTGTAAAGGTTGTTGACATAACTCCAACGTGACTAGTATAGGTTGGTTTCACATTCCCAACATGACTAGTAGAGGCTGGTTGTTGGTCCCAAACATGAATCATAGAGGCTTGTGACTAGTCTCCAACATGACTGGAATAGGTTGGTGACTTAGTGCCAGTATGAATCACAGTGTCTGGAATTATTCTTCTAGCATGAATTGCAGAGGCTGGTTTCTTATCCCCATCATAACTCATAGAGAACAGTGATAGGTCTCCAACGCGACTAGCAAAGGTTAGTGACTTTATGCCAATATGACTAGTAGTGACTAGAATTTTTCTCCAAGCATGACTCACAAAGGCTGGTTATTTCCCCCCAACATTACTAGTAGATGTTGGAAACATGCCTCCAATGTGACTAGAAGAGGTTGCTGACATGACTCCAACATGACTTGCATAGGTTGGTGACTCAACACCAATATGACTAGCAGTGACTGGACTTTTACTTCCAGCATGACTTGTAGAGGCTAGTTGCTTTCCCCCAGCATGACTCACAGAGGCTGGTGATAGGTCCCCAAAATGGATAGAAGAGGTTGGTGAACTCTTTTTATTACTCTTTCTCTTCCTATTCCTTTTAGACTTCTGGTTACTAGTAGCAAGAGTTTCACTAGAAGAGGGAGAAGGAGAAGGATTAAACTTGGTGGATGTGGAAAGTGAAGGATCAAAATCCATACGATATCCCTGACATAAGGTACTTATATAAGAAGCATAAAGAGAATTCAGGACATTCAGAGTGGTCTAGAACCAAACCGCTATTTCTACATTCAACCTAGGAATGTTCAAAGTGGTCATCAAGGGGGAACCAACATTTCCAAAGATTGGAAAAGCAGAAGAATCCCTTTGGGCAGGGGTCCCTTGGCCAAATTTTTCTTATGCATAGGTTCGTCCCTTGCAAGATTGTTCATGTCCATAGAAGTCTCACACACCGAATTTGAAGAACCAATGGTATAAAAACCTACACCTTCTAGGAGGCAGATCCACACTTTCAAGAGAAAGAACATGGGTCCTTCTTGACTAATGGAGTGACTGGTCAACCACCTTGAATAAATGATCGAAAAGCGGTGATACTGACACAACCTAAGGCCAACAATACAAAGTAACACTCCACTAAAAATTCCTAAGAGAAACATCACAAGAAAACAAGTTTTCCAAATATTTAGCCCGAGTGGATAAGGTCATGAGTCCAAAGCAATGAAAAAGTGGAAAGGGACCTTCTGAGTGAAGGCACAGGTTGATTAAGTCCCATGAACCAATGAACAAAGGAGTGAGAAGTATTTATCCCAACCTCCACTGACCAACCTTATCTGGTGCAAGCACCCACACTTCACAGGGCACCCTTCAACAATACTGAAAAGTGTGATACAAACCTTGCCCCAGGTACCACGACAAACCCCCACAGTCACCTTTGATATCCCTAAGAAAATAAACTAAGGTCACCAAATCATAGTCAATGTTTAGGGGGTACAGTCAATAGTTGAGATTGAATGTATTTGTAGGGTAACTGAGCTTGAAACTCTTCCAGAGGACTGATGCCAGATGGGTTGGTATCACTTCAGGAAAAGCTCCCAATAGACGATCTCTCCACTATTCTCAGTTAATATTTGGAGGGGATATCTCCTCAACTCTCATTTACGTGACCTTGTGTTTGAATCCCGTGTTAGAGGATATTCTAGACTATATTTATATGATAATTGGATTTGAGACTCTCCCTAACTCAGACTCATATGTTTGTTTTCTAGCCTTGGAGATTTGTCTCTCCAATCTTGATCCAAGGCCCTAACCCAAAACTTGCTTTTGAATCCTAGAAATAAGGTCTAGTACATTTAAAGTTTAGTGTTTGTTTCAGTGGTTGTTATTTACTCAAAAGATATGGAAGTGCAATTGATGTTGTTTGAGACTCTTGCAAAAATGAAACTTATAAGAACACTGGAAAATAAAATTTTACACTAATTCTTCAATGAAACATAGTTTCAAAAAATAAAATGCATGAACAATCTTTCAAACCTTGAAATTCAAATTTGTCCTATGCTAGTATCTTTTTATTTTTCAAATAACAATGCAAAGAAAGAAAGAGACCCAACCAAAAATAAACTAGGTTTTTTCTTTTTCTTTTTCTTTCTACCAAACCAAGAAACATGCCTAAAGACCTGAGTGCTAGTAAGCAAATTATTTTTCTTGAAAAGTTTCGAGACAAGGGAACCATTGAAGAATGACCAACAAACAACTAGTTTTGTCTTTTTTGTTACTAAAATAAACAAAATACAAATGAGATTCAATTTTCCTTTTTATTTTATGAAAAAAAGGAAGAAGGTAAAAAGGAAGAAAGAAAACAATTAAGAATCACTGAAACACAACAATCAAACTGGAAACTCATCCTAGCCATACATGGATGACCTTTTGACCCACCTAAAGAAACTTATAAACAAAAGAATAACCTAACCAAAAGCAATATATTTTAGATGATTTCAAAGTTTTCATAGACTTAACACAACAATCAAAAGCAAAAGAAAACCCAGAAGGCTCAGATTATACCGAAGAACCAAACCAGACCCTCCCAGAACAAAGAGAAAGGCTTAAAAAACAAGTTTCTTACACACATATGTGACTGTGTACACTAGGACTAACAGAAATATACAGGTCATACAAGGGTGAATCATGAATATCCATGAATCATAAAGGGACAAAGCACAAATGGACCAGTAAAACTTGAAAAAATAAAAAATACAATCTAGAAGGAGGCTTCCAGAAACTTAGAATTTTTTTCTAGATGGAAGATGCTTTGAAAGAAAATCTCATAAAACAAGAAACTCACAAAAATCAAGACAACACAAGCAAACTTTAGACCGACCCAAACTAGGAGAAAGATTCCAAGTATGGTCACCAATTCTATTATGGGATTTTTCCCTATGACCTTGGGTCATGTCACAACAAAATCTGACCGTATTCAAAAGATAGACCCTACTCTCACACATACAAATCGATAATCAAATAACTACTTTTGGAAGAGAGAAGAGAACATGTCACACCCTGTATCCTATCGTTTGATGACATTCCTTGCTCTCGACCTTTGATTGCTCATGATCTCTCCCAATATCAGTTTGAAAAAGGAGATCAAGTCTATGCTGCCACCAGGTAGTTATGAAAACAAGTCATACATGTAATAAGAAAATTTAGATATGTAAATAAAGTAAGCATATACAAATAAATTGAAAAATATTACACAAATATGGAGGGAAAGAAAACTCTTTTATTGAAAACAATATGAGTAGGTAGTTATAACTTGACTCTAACCACCGACACTGCCTCGAATCCAACTGCCTAGGTTCCTCCACTCATCCTTCAAGCATCAAATCTACAGGATGTCTCTTCCTCGGATGAACTAGAATGGATGGGAACACACCCTATGGTCATATATAGGGGAGGAAGGAATACTGGAAAATGAATTTCCAGAAAAGTGATGCTACTCAGAGGATTAGGGAATGAGGGAATCTTGCGAAACTGTCAGCATAATCTTGCACCAAGTATGTCCTCCTCACCCATGCCCCCATAGGTGATTTTATACTATCCTCAAGAGGTTGAGGTGGTTGAATTCCATTGTGTACGAGACAAGGGAATTTTTGGAATGAGCCCAACTGAAAAACCCGCTCGAAAATGTGGAATATTTTTATTTTTTCATATTTTTGAGGGAATCCACAAGTTGCAAACTAGAAAGGCATAGATATTCACAGTTTGCACATGGGTGACTTGCGAATGGAAACAAAATTGTTGTTTTTTTAGGTGATTTTGATGAAGGAGGATGAGATTTAAGTTTTCAAGCTAGGAAAAAGGACTAAGCCATCTCACAAATGCAATTGATGTGGAAATTTGTGGTATAAAAATGAGGAGTAATTTTGTGATATTTTGGAGGAGGAGGGGGATGCATAGATATGTTTATAGCAACAGTATGGACTACTAGTGTTGGGTGAACTGGAGGAAAAGGAAAATATCAATTAGTGGAAACAATATGAACTGGAGGAGGAGGGGGGGTAAATGGGCCATTGATTGGAACTATAAAAAGGATTATCAGGTATACCACCCCATCCAACATTATGAGGATGCACAAGGGATTCAAGAACATTGATAATACCAAGGTGAGGTTGCAAGATAACATTAGGGGGTAGTTGGGGATGAGGAAAAGTATGATATCCACCCAAATTTAAGTGCCCAATTTGGATTAGCTGTTGAAATTCATCAGAGTTAGCATCAGAGTGAACAAATAACCTTCATTTCTTATGCCCCCTAGGTTACCAAAATGTATTAGGTAATCTTCCTCTGTTTCCTCCTCTGTTGTTGCTCCTGCTGAAAAATCTCATCGATGTCCATCATAGTCAATTTAGTACATGCATAATACATAATAATATAAAACATCCAACATAATTTTTCATCATGATTAAATTGGATCTAAAACTAACAAACCATGCAACACAAATGGGAGATGAAAGGAAAAAGTGAGAAAAGGGAAAAAAGTACAACTTTGAAAACATTGATTTAACAACACCCAAGTCTGGAATCTATACATGTTGAAGACTATCCAAATTTAATTTCAAACCATGTCTATAAGTGTTTACCAATCAAACAAAATAATTCCCAAGTCCTTTTCAACCATTCATATATGTTGTAATAATACTCTACCTCTAATTAATAATGTTGGTTATACATTCATAGTGTATTTATTTCAAATTCCCTTTATCTAAATTATATAAACATGGTAAGAATGGAAACAAGATTTAAATGAATAGGATATGAGAGGAAATAACTTATGTAAAATGAAATTAATGAGGGRTAATGAGTCTATATAACAATCCATATGACTTTCATCATTTTCCTTTTTATGCCATTAAAATGTATAACTTGTACATGTAAACCAATCATGTGCATGAGCCTTCTAATATATGTGCTTATTAAAAYARTAAACAAGCATAACCCTTTGCAGGTAAACCATCATTTACTTATCTTTGAATCCATTTTATTTTAATCAAAATGCACATGTGATYGAAAGTTCACCAWTCTTAGTCATTCCATGTTTAAACCAAGACTCCAATCATAAGAAAWTAATAGATTGATGCCTAGAAAATTTCAACATATTAAGAGTCTCAAACTACAACCATGGCCCATATCGATTATACTTTAATTATTTAAACTATGTTCCAAAATTGTCAACCAATCAACGTTGTGAACCAATAATCAAATGGAACGAATTGTACCAATATTGCATGCATGTGTAGCTTGACCAAAACAAGTCGAACCCAGAAAATGTTTCAACCAAAACCATAATGGATCGAATAAATGGATTGAAAACATAGCTTGAAATAAATCATGTATTAGGATATGAAAAAAAAACGAGTTCGAGTTTGTAGCTGTAGTTTTAGGTTTGCAACTTATGATTTTGAAGCTGTCAAATTTAAAATTAGTTTGAACAGTAGATTCAGATTGATAGTGGAGTCCGATATTTCTTTCAATATCTCAATCCCCAATCGAAAGAGAAACTGGTCAATATGCATAAGGAAATTTATTCATAGCCAAAATTTAAAATTCCAAAAGACTTAAAAGGGGGAAAGAATGTACACAATTCCGATGACCCAGGTTCGAGCTCATGAGTCTTATAACTAAATTAGGTTCAAAACTCATCACCTATTTTAAAACCAATAAATCGAGGAGAGAGGCAAAAAAATTGAAGAACTTATTGTATACAAAATTTATAAACCTAAACCAATCATTGAATCCGAGCCTCAAAATAGCCACAACCCGCAATGAAAAGTTTCAAAACACATAAATTTTATATCAGGACAGAAACTCGGGTGGAACACAAGAGCATGCAAGTAATTTATAGTAAGTGGGTTCGATTCTGTACTCATCTTTCAATAGAGAAAACTATTATACATACCTGAAATTGAAACCATGAACACCTTCAAGTGTGAAAATTCCAATTGGGTTTGAACCATATCAAAACATATGGACGACTATCATACCAAGAATCGAACATGAATCAGACAACACCAAAAACCCATGACTGTATAAAAGAAACAATTTTTTCCTAAAATGACGAGAGGAGCTGCGAACAGGAAATAGAACTCAAGTTCGAACCAGGATCTGGGAAAAAAAATATTTTCCTTTGAAAATCAAAATGAAAAGTGAGAGAATGGAGTATACAATAAAACCAACATTAACTCTCAACAAACAATATTTTTTCCACTTTTTTATTCAAGAAATGATAGAGAAGGGAAAGAAGACATTCATGCACACAATAACGCTAACCGGAGCCAATATAACCAGAATGTAAAGACAAATATGTAATTCCCTAGATGATAAATCAACTGCTAGCTCATACCTTGTACAATGGTGCTTTTAAACTAGAGGTGAGGGATGAATCAATTATGGAAACCACTAAGAGAGACAATCTTAACCAGTGAAGCTCAGAGCTCTTTTCTCCACAACCAATAGAAAAAATGACTCAAAACCAAGGCAAAAAGGAAGTGATAGCGCGCAGGACTGTGGAGTAAATGTCCATGCCTCGATGCCTTCAATGCATGGCCAAATCTATCACGTTTCCGATCAATCAAACCAACTCATTGCATGCCAACTCGACAATCCATCCAACATAAATAAACCTCACAACATGCAGACTTTACACTATATCAAATCAAATAAATCTTGGACTTATTGCCAGATAATTTATGACCTTGAAACGAGTGATATCATATACCACACGTAATATATCTATACCAAGACAACACTATATAATATGCGAGCCTATTTATTGAATGGCAACAATTAACCATGCATCCTGTATACCTTAATCTAAGTCCTGTATACCTTAATCTAAGTCCTACACTGGTTGTCTCCCATGCAAAGTATTACCTATGATACAATGCTTTTATCATAACAACCAAACCTTTAAACGACTTGCAATGATGCCCATTACAATATGACCAAAATCAATACAAGATATAGTATATGTAATCTTCACATATCGATCTCTATGGTGTTTTAAGCCACATATAAAATCCATGTGATCATGTATTGACCCAAAATTTTTCCTTTAAACTATTGAACATGATATATAATGCAATGCCAGATGATATATATGGAGTTCGATAGCTAGCTTGTATGCCATGTATTTATAACTCAAGATTTAAACCACATTCTTTCTCTTAGATACTATTTTATAAATGCTTCCATGGTGTGTTTTGGGCACATGCCCATTTTGGGGAAAAGGAACGCATGCAAGAAGATGGGAAAGAAAGATAGCTGGCAGGAAAAGCAGTGGACGAAAGGAAAACGTGCATGCATAGGAGGAAAGCACGCAAGGCCAACATGCAATAATACCTAACTAGGTTAGGGTTTTGGTAAGAGAATGTAATGGCCGATGAGCCAAGAATACATATAAATAGATACCTAGGAGGTCTAGGGGGGTTCTGTTTTTGGAAGGAGTGTTACTCGCGTGAGAAGGAGTAACTAGTTTGTAACACTACTGTAATGCGATCCAATCTTGTAATTTGTGGAGATGTAAGGAGTCATAAGGGTATATCTTGAGGGTTAGATCACATGCTGAGGAGCATGGTGTGATCTAGTCTGCCTCATAATAGATCTCGACCCAAATGATGATGAGTTGTGAAGCACGCGACACTGTAGTTTTGGAACTACCATAATAAAAGAGCTTGAGAGCCAGATCTTTGTGGACGTAGCCCAGAAGGGGGTGAACCACAATAAAACCTGTGTGATGTGATTGAATTTTTGTATCCTTTTACTATCTATGAGTAGATGTTAGAATGATGTATGAATGAATGAATGGATGGATCTAATCACATTACATGCATGAATGAGAATGATAGTATATTGCTTTAATAATTAGATAGGATTCACAACGCGCAATTCACATATCCCCATTCAGTCTTGGACTGCAAACACTTGAGTATTACAATCCCCATTAAGACTATCTTGGGTGAGACTGCGTAGTGCACTCTATGTGTTGCGCAGCCTTTTGATTTACTAGGAGGGCCGATAGTTTTAGAGGCTTTGTTGGATCCCTAGTAGAACTGAACCTGGGTCAATCATGTTAAAGGTATAACTAATTTAAGAAACCAACAAATGGTTCCATTGCCGGTTGGAACAACATAGGATTGAGTGGATGAGATCTGTTGAAGATCTGTCAAAAGAATGGTTGATTTGTTGAATATCTGGTAAAAGAATGTTTGATCTGTTGAAAAATTGTTAAAAGAATGTAAGATATGGGACCGAAGTGTAAAAAAGAATGAAAATATAGAAGGGAATGTTTATACCTTGGAGACCCACGAAAGAGGAAATAGAGAGATGGTTGAAAACAAAGGAGATAGAGTTTGCGCAACAAGATAACATAAACCCTAGAGTAACACCACACAAATATCTTGAGAAATATGTGTTTACTGATCTGCATGAAGTATTTTTCTATGATTTTCCACACTTATTGTAGGAGTGGATATTGAGGTTGAAATGCAACCACACAAAAAATTGGATCTGACAGTTAGAGTGGACCTCAGTTCAGATCGTCCAGATTGTCCAGTTACAACAGGTGAATAACAAATTCACCAGCGCAGTAGATTTTTGGCTCGACAGTATTGTAGCAGGATTTATAATATAATTTGCAGTAGATACCGCGAAGTCGTACAACACAGTAGAGCAAGAGTTTATACATGGCCCTCGAGGAAGGTATATTATATGATTGTATACTTCTATTAATATATTGCTCTATAAAAAAAGTGTAATGACAATGGGTTCAGATAGCTAAACTTCCCTGTGTGCATGGGGGAAGGGGGGAAGCACTGATATAAAAAGGAGAAATGGAAGGAGAAGGGGATAAATGAAAGAAGGAGGAATCCTTGGACCCAATCATGATTGAAGAAGACCAGATCAAGCGGATCATGGCGACATATGGAAAGACGTGCAATGGAGTACCCTACCAATACAAGGTGAACACCAAGAAGAGAGCCATAGACGCGAGGGAAGGCTTGGAAAGTGATGAAGAGGAGGTAGAGGATCTCCAGACTATTGAGTAGATTGAATAAATCTTGCATGCAACATATGAGAAGAAGACAAGAGGTCCAAGAGTGAGAATCGAAGGGAGTAATCCTATCCATATTAATGTCAATGTGGAACCCATAAACCCATGTGCGACTAAAACACCAAGAAGAACACCACCGTTTAGACAACCGAATTTCGGGAGAAGGAAGACAACATGAAGTACATCTACACAAGGAACAACAACTGGGGGAGCTAGTTCAGAAAGCATTAGTCAAGTATCTACACCGTGCGGAGGTAGTAGTTCAACATTCAGGATGGCAGGACATGATCCCACCATTCGTTTACCAGAATTTCGAGGAGAGGCATCAGAAGACCCTGAGAAACACTTGTTTATTTGTGCAAATATCTGGGAAGAAAAACATATCACTGATGAAGACACTAAACTTGCTCAACGAGATATCATGCTAAGAGACTGTGCACTAGAATGGTACTTGAGTCTAGACGTAAACAGTGCACCTGGGATGACAAGGACACTGACAGACATCAATAAATTATTGATTAATGAGTTCCAAAATCTGAGCTCAGAGGATGAATACATGAAGGAGATGATAGAAATCCGACAGAAACCAAGAGAATCTGCCTGGGAAATTGACCAACGATTTAAACATCTGAAAGGGAAATTGAGGTATGCCATGACTGACATGCAAAATAGGCATCTGTTTGTGAATTCTTTATTACCACACCTGAAATACCCACTCAGACAACATAAATTCCAATATCAAGCAGAGGCTCTGTAGGAAGCCTTGCAAATGGAGGAGAATTAGTACCATAAGACAGATCCAGCTATAAAGGAGTAGAAGGAGGATCTGAAGAATATTACCTTTCAACTCAATAAGAATAAGGGCAAGAACAAGTGAAAAGTTGTTTTGTGTACCACATGTAGAAAAAAATGGCACCATAAGAACTAATGTCCAACATTCATGCAGTATATGGAAACAAGGATGCCGAATCCATTGCCGATAGGAGGACCCTGGTGTGAAATTTGAAAGACGCATGTGCATGATCCATATCATTGTCCTATGATGCAGAAATAGTGGACAATACCAAATAAT
Source organism: Picea engelmannii (assembly GCA_009831015.1). Classification (NCBI taxonomy): domain Eukaryota; kingdom Viridiplantae; phylum Streptophyta; class Pinopsida; order Pinales; family Pinaceae; genus Picea; species Picea engelmannii. The sequence goes on from ML795364.1 coordinate 249,791, forward strand.
GCATACTACACTTTTTGCAAGTCAGTAGGGCACGATGACAAAGACTGCAGAACCATGGATCTAATGAGGGAAAGGAAATTAGAAACATATAGGGTGCAATCCGAAATGATGACAGGGAAAGTTGCACCTCAATTTAATCAGGCACCACCATAGTATAATATTGTGCCACAATAGTATAACACTGCGCAGCCCCAGTATAACCCTGCATAGTATAATCAGGTACCTCAATACAGTACACCGCACAAAGATCACGTTGGTTATAGAGGAGGAGGATGAGGCAGAGGAGGCTTTGGATGTGGAAGAGGTCCAATAGTGTGCCATAACTTCCAACAGCCATGGAAATATGAAAGAGAATTCCCTCTACCACCTACGACATGCATGTATTGTCGCGCAACAAATCATGACACAGAGGATTTCAAAACAATGTTGGGGAAGATATAGAAAAAATGGAATCAGAACAATCAAAATGTACAATGGATCTCTATAGAAGCTAGAGAAGATGGTAGGAACATCAACATAGTGATGTGCATAGGTGCTAAAACAAGAGATGATGCGGCTAAACAGGAACCAATACAGTACTAGTGGATTAAGAAGAATACCGAGCCACCCAAGTGATTTGATGCAGAAAAGGAGAAGGAGACCTTTAAGGAGGCCAGACAAGAATTTCTCAAGCAGAATGTTGCATATACATCTATTGCGCAACATACCCAAGATGTCCCAACATACGAAATTCTGTCAACATTGGACCATACCAGTGAAGTCCACCCAGGAAACCAAGTAAGTTGTATTAAAACTTTCTTGCAAACCCGTATTCAATTATTTAAGGATCCATCATCTGTTATAGTATTACATAATCTGTTATATAAATGTACCACAAACTCTGAGGGAAACTTAGAACATAGTATCGTCAATCACCTCCATGCCAGAAGGAGAAACAACAAAGATTTTAGATTGAATGCCAACATCGAAGATTTTAACATGGGCGATGTGATATTAGATCTGGGATCCAAAGTGAATGTATTACCCAAAAAGACATGGAAATGCATGGGAGAACCTACCTTAGGCTACTCACTAGTCCAATTGAAGTTATCAAATCAACACAAAGTTCTACCAATAGGGATGCTGAAAGGAGTGACGATAGATCTAGATGAAGTGTGCACTAAGGTAGACTTCGAAGTGATCGAAATCGTGGATGACACAAAACCATATCCAACATTACTGGGATTGGATTGGGTGTTTGAAAATCAGGTGATAATCAACCTAAAGACCGGGAAGATGAAATTTGTGTCAAGCGAATATAGGTTTATTGCGCCCCTAGATCCATCAGAAGCCGAAATATTTGTGGAACCAACATGTCTAGACCTGGAAGAAATTAACCAGTTGTACCAGAACACCGCAGGCACCGAAGATTACATTAATCCAACTGCCGATGGTGTACTTAGCTGGAGAAGTATCACATGATGTGCTTCTGACTCAGACACTGGTATGGAGAATTGGCAGCAACGCTTACATGAGGACTCAACCAAAAGATGCGCACAAATAGACCGCACAGTAAGGTGGGTTGGGACAGAAGTTAGAGAACCTCCAAGTTTCCATGGAATCAACGACTTGGAAGAATTCCTAACAAGAAATGAGGAAGAAGTATCATACAGTCAAGATTTTTAGCTATTGACATCACACTTAAGGCTACACCTTCAAGATGGTGGGGTGCACACAAAGAAACAATCAAGGACTGGTACCAATGTAAGTGGTTACTGCGCATTAGGTTTGGTGTAGAACAAAGAAGCAACCAACAACAGAAATATGATGGACAGGGGGCACCAACAGAACACTTGGAGAAGTGTAGAGCACTGTGGAAAATGACACCCCCAGAGGAATGGCCTCATCATTTCATACACACATTAGAGGGCATCCCAACAAACTGGTATACGGACCAAGAACTGCACAGAGGAACTACGAGTTGGACAGTACTACAACAAAAATTTACAATCACTTTCTAATTTGAGCGTGAGAACCCCAACATAGATGCAACCCTTAAACAAATAAAAGGGGTGATATTCATTAAGGAACCAGAAGTTGAACTCATAACAAAAGAACAACAACAAAACAGACAAACAATGAAAGAACTGCTGTCATGATACCATGTGCAGGAAGAAGTACCAGATGAAGACGATCCACACGATATTCAGATTGAGGAAGTTGAAGGCGAAAGAGAAGTGGAAGTTCCACCTCTAGAATCAAAATTAATTGCCGCACCAATCAAGGTGAATAAAGTCAACATTGGGACAATTGAGAATCCCAAAATGACCAACATTGGAGACCACTGGGATGAGCAAACAGTGGTCAGGATAACAAAATTACTTCGCAAGTACAGTGACATGTTCCTGACAACCTTTACAGAAATAAAGGGTATTGCAGGAGAACTTGGAGAGATGAAGATCCCTCTCAAACTAGAGGAAAGGCTTATCAGACAAAGGCCTTACAGATTGAACCCCATCTACAAGTAGAAAGTAAGAGCATAAATCAATAGAATGTTGGAAGCAGGAATCATAGAAACAGTAGAAGAATTAGAATGGATAATCCCCATGGTAGTTCAGGACAAAAATAAAGGAGGCATAAGAATCTGTGTAGATGTGAGAAAGCTCAATGATGCTTGCCTACATGACCCCTTCCCTACACCCTTTATAGTTGAAGTCCTAGAAAATGTGGGAGGCCATGAAGCATACTCATTCACTGATGGATTCACAGGCTACCACCAAATCAAGATAGCACCAGAAGATCGATACAAGACTACCTTTGCAACAGAATGGGGATCCTACCAGTACACAATCATTCCTTTTGGACTGAAAAATGCACCATCAATTTTCTCCAGAGTAGTCATTGATGCCTTCAAAGAATTCATCCATCAGTTTCTAGAGGTATATTTGGATGATTGGACAATGTACAACCTGTTGAAGGATCATGTAGAGGTGTTGAGGCTGATGTTAGAAATATGCAGGCAAGGCCAAATATCCTTGAACATTAAGAAATGTATATTTGGAACACCCTTCAAAATTATATTGGGTCACATAGTATGCAGACAAGGTTTGATCGTGGATCTTGCAAAGATTGCAGTAATTGTGAACTTACCACCAACGAAATTAGTGTGCCAGTTGCGGGCCACATTGGGACATAAATGAAATTACAATTTTTTTTATCAAGGGGTATACACAGATCACTATGCCGATGGAGAAATTGCTCAAGAAGGATACTAAATTCCAGTGGAACGAGAGATGTCAACAAGGATTGGACACCCTGAAGGAGAATATGGTCACAACACCCATCTTAGTCTTTCCAGATTGGGAGAAGACATTCCATGTGCATGTAGATGCATCGGCCATAGGCCTGGGAGATATTTTGGCACAACTAGGAGCATGGGAGTTGGACCATCCCATAGAATTTGAAAGAAGAAAAATGTCAGACTCCAAGAAGAACTACAACACTACAGAGCAAGAAGGTATGGAAATGGTGTATGCACTTCAAAAGTTCAGGCATTACCTACTTGGAAAACATTTTAAGATGTTCATAGATCATTCAACCCTTAAGTACCTAGTCAACAAGCCAGTGTTGGGGGGGAGAATCTGTCGATGGTTACTACTGTTTCAATAATTTGACTTTGAAGTCATAGTTAAACCAAGGAAGATGAACACAGGACCTGATCACTTGTCAAGGGTCACCAATGGAAAAGAGCCTACAAACTTAGAGGATACCTTCCTTGACACACAATTATTTTCAGTCCAGGTCATGGATGATTATTTTGATGAAATTATTGAGTATTTAAGTATAGGGATTGTGCCACATGAACTTAACACTGCACAGAGGAAGAATTTGGTTGTCATAGCAGCCGACTACCAGTTGATCGTAGGGAACCTATATAAAATCGGGGCATACAACATCTTGAGAAGGTGCACGCTAGAACACAAAAGGCCTAGGATATTAGTAGAAGCCCATGAAGGAATATCGGGAGGACACTATGCAGGAAAATCTACCATGCAGAAGGTACTGCGCATAGGATTATGGTGCCCAACTATTCATCGAGATGCAAAGGAATATTGTCAACAATGCGATGATTGTTAGAGGGTTGGAAAACCAAACAGAAGGGATGAGATGCCCTTACACCCACAAGTAACTCTACAATTGTTTGAAAAATGGGCTATCGATTTTGTTGGGCCAATTTACCCACCCAAAAGAAGATCAAGCGCGTGATACATCATCACTGTGACATAATACTTCTCAATATGGGCAGAGGCAACACCAGTTAAAGATTGCAGCACAAAGACAACAACACACTTCCTGTTTGAACTTGTGCTCACCAGATTTGGATGCCCAAGGATTCAGATGAGTGACCAAGGCACTCACTTTATCAACAACACTATCAGAGATCTATCTGAAGAATTCAAGGTCTACCATAAAAAAATTACGCCATACCATCCTCAGGCAAATGGAACAATGGAAGCCTTCAACAAGATTCTAGAGAATTCCCTAACCAAGATTTGCAATGTCAATAGGGACGAATCGGATTCAAAGATACCAACAATATTATGGGAATATAGAACTACATGTAAGAAACTGGCAGGGAAGACACCCTTTAGATTGGTGTATGGAAAAGAAGCAGTGGTGCCATTAGAATTCTTGGTACTAAGTCTGTGTGTCGCAACAATTACAAACATGACAGAGTGAGGCGCAATACAAGAAAGGTTAAGTCAGCTGATGAGCATGGAATAAGATAGGATTCTAGAAAGATTTCACCTAGAAGTACAAAAATCAACGGACAAAGATTGGCATGACCGACATATCAAGAGAAAAAGTTTCAAGGAAGGAGACCTAGTCCTACTGTATGACAACAATTGTTTTCAACATCCAGGAAAGTTCAAAATGCATTGGTTGGGACCATATGAGGTCAAGACTGTCACAGATGGAGGAGCTGTACAATTGAAGGATTTGGAAGGAACATAATTGAGGGGAATGATCAATGGGGGTCGACTAAAGCTGTACAAGGACAATTGACCACCAACAACTTGAAAGTTACTGCGCACTAAAAAAATAAAAAAACAAAAAAATAAATAAATAAAAAATAAATAAAAAATTTGCGTGTGTAGGTGAGAAAATCAGTGCAACGGAAAGGAAAAGAGTCCACGCACACAGGTCATTGAGTCAGTGCGAAAAAATAAGAATATTGCGCCATAAGCAAAAGGTATCGAAGCCAAGGACTCCACACGCTGAAAAATCCCAGCGTGCTAGAAAAAGGACCAACGGTCGGAAAACACGGCAATTTGAAAAATGACGGCTGTGGAATTCAGGCGCCAACTGGCAGCGGCTATTGAAATTGCGACAGTCCATACACAGAGGTAAATAAATTAGTGCGACAGAAAGGGAAAATTCCGAAAAAATGGCACACGGGACAACATTTAACTAGTACAATGGTACCACACATAGGACACACCGCCAAAAGTGAAAAAGGGACAACTGTCAGTGCAGAACAATTGTCACTTCACCATCCCGCTATAAAGTCGGGAAAAGGGGGGAAATAAACTCATTGTGTCAATTTCTAAGGAGAAGAACACAGATTTGAGTGAAAGAGTGATAGAGAGAGAATTCGACCGAGCATCCATCGAGTTCGCAAATTTACAGTGTAGATCTCATCGCAATGTCACCACAAGGATTTGGAGAGTCAGGCAGGGTTGGTCGGAACATGAGAAGTTCTGCTCGCATGGCAGACACAAGAGATAAAGAAGTACCCAGAGTGGTGGATGTGAATGAACTCCACACACCTGAGTACGAAGCGAACCCAATGATAATAGAGGAGGATTAGAACCCAACGCATGAGGCTAGGTAGATAGAGGAGGAAATAGAGAGAACTGAGTTCGACACCTCGAGGGGACCAGGGTCAGGACAGGACGAGAAGGCCACAGGTTCAACGCCACAGAGCCACGAACCAGAGGTAAGCCAAGAATTAGTACATGAGGGTGTACTAGAGGTGGGGGCCTCATCCCCACAAGCCAAATGAAAGGGTCACACTGAAAGAAACACACACTGAGGGTCACAACCACAAGTAGAAGGGACCCTATTTCTTCCAAAGATTTGGATCGACGTGCATTTCGATGATGACATGGTCGACGAAATGACTGCTATTAAGTACTCGGACCACGACGCGGTGGATGTCACCAAATTTCCAGACCTAGCATCCCAAAAATACTTGGAAAGAAGGGGAGAAGGTTCATCATGCATGCCACTATTAGAGCTGACGTAGTTGATTCCTGGGATTTACAACACAGGCATCATGAATTTACTAAATGTCCCACATTTTTGGTGGGGAAAGCATATTAACTCCTGCATCAAGCAATTTCTTACATGAGTGCACGACGTGATTTTATGGATGGATAAGATGGTGCCTATCACTGTGGATCTCATCGCAACAATCACGGGGCTACCCACATATGGGGAAAATATAGAACAATACTTGGAGGATAAGACCAGAGCCAAGGCCATCTCAAATGAGATCAAGGCCAAGTATGGCACAGAGCGTGGTAATAGGGGCATCAGGGGCAGTGACATCAACGATCCTGCAACAAGGTTTGCCACCAGACTCCTCAGATGCAAACTAATGTGCAAGTGTGGCAAAGAGGAAGTACCTGTTGGTGTGGTTGTCGCCGCCATGCAATGTGCCAATGGGAGCTCGATGAGCTAGGCCCCATACCTCTTGAATTCATTCTTAGAGGACTGTAATGACACACAATATTGGGGCTTTGAGTTCCACTACTCGTGGTTACTCATCCTCATTGGCCTCGTTGACTGAAAGGAACCAGTCTACAACAAGTACCTAGGGAGACCAGGGAAATGTGGTGCAACACACTACGTATCATTATGCAGTAGCGTAGACCTGAAGAGAAAGAAGACAAACACGAACATCTTTACGAGGTATTTCGCAGAAATGAAGGACCTCATTGCGGATACATTGCGCATTACACCACAGACTGTCTAGGAGTTTGGACAGGTTGCGAACTTCAGGGCAATGTGCCATAGCTTATGGATGAAAGCAAAGAGAAACAAAGCCAAGGAATGGATACAACTCAACTACTGCGTTACGTCGAAAGAAATACAGAGAGAGGTCTAGGAGTGTCCCAAAGAATGGAAGGTACCGGAGATTCCAACCGTAGTACCAAGCTCACAAGCTCAGACGCAGGGAAGACTAGCCCCAATGCACCAAATAGGTACCAATGAGGACAAAACTAAAAAGAGGAGTACCCAAGGCCAAGAGGAGGGAAGCACCCAAACCAAGAAGAAACCACAAACATAGAAAAAACCACCAAGGGGATCTACATAGGCTCCATTGTGTGCGGAACAACCACCAATACATTCAATGAAAGAAGTGTGCATGGAAGAAAAAAGAACAGGGACACGAAAGATCCCTGAGGAGGAAGAACAAGGGACAAGAACCCAAGAGATTCCTCAGGCAGAATAAACGGGGCCAAGCACTGTCGGAGATACCCAGAGGCCCACTAGTCCTGATCCATCAACCATCTAGGGGAAGTGGCTAGGGGAGAAAATCGGTGGTGGACGAAAGAAGGAGAAGCTCCACAAACCACAGAGCCATATATCACTAAACTCGGATGATGTGGAGTTAGTGGCGAAAAAAGTCGAGGAGAGAATGGCTGAGGTGTGGGAGAATGCGGAGAAGCACAGGGCTTCAATTGCAGACTAAGTGAAAGAGGTAAAAACTACGCTGGAGCAGCCAAGGATCGGGGCAGCACATGCACCAAAAGAAACACCCATGCAGGATAAGGAAGGAGTGAGGCACATGAAACAATGCAATTTGCAGCGTAGGAGAGCACCAATTTCATCATCACGCTTGAAATGATGTTTCTTGATGAAGAAACAATGCATAGAACCCTAAAGGACATCAAGACGTTTGACATGGCATTGGCCAAGATTCCAAAAAAGGCGTTGTATAAAATTCAGATAAGCATTGCGCAGGAGATTCACTTTAGAGCAAGAGAGGATGCGACGAACCTACAAGTAGCCCAGACAGAAAAAATCTCGATGAAGGAAGCCCTCAACCTTGAATCCCAACAGAAAGAGAGAGCGCAACAAAAAGTGGAGGAGATGGAGAATCAGATCCACATGTTGTTTCAAGCAATTCATGAGAACACAAATGAGGAGGCATGGTCTTTAGAAGCGAAGTTGCGAAGGATAGAGCAAATTATCTAAAAATATAAAGAGAAAATTAAATTGTTGGAGGAGCATGTCATGACCACTACTCCCCTAGAAGTCAGAGTGCAATGAGAACAGGAGGCAACAACAACTACAAAGGACATGACAAAAGAATACAGACATTCACTGAGTTGTTATAAAAGAGTGCACAACTTTGGACTCACCTCCTAGCGGATGGAATCCTCCAGGAACTCCACGAGAAGGAAAATAAACTCCACACAACAATGGCAGAAGTGAAGCAACGACATAAAATAGTGTCACTGCTGGAGAAGATCAAGACTTCCACTGAAATTAAGGCTTTGCAGTTGGAAGAGAAAGCGCTGCAAGAACAAAAGACAGCAAGGCAAGTGATGTTGGAGCCCTTGCAAGAAAAGGTGCAAGAAAAGGAAGAGAAACTAGTCATGGAGAGTGACGCAACTAAGAATAACGTTGAAGAGATCGGGTATGAGGGAGAAGAGCTCTTACAATATCCTATCACGGAGCAGGTGGTCACCTCTATGGCGCATGAAGCAAGCAGTGACAGTTGCATAAGTCAGGCAGTGACTCAGGATGAGTCACAATGTTAGTGTTGGGGGCCTGTTGGGAACAATCCCATTTTGGGGAAAAGGTACGACATGGAGGAAAGACAGTTGGAATAAAGGCATGTGAGGCGCGCATGCAAGAAGATGGGAAAGAAATACAACTGGCAGGAAAAGAAGTGGATGAAAGGAAAATGCGCATGCATAGAAGGAAAGCGCGCAAGGAGAACACACAAGAAGAATTATGGTTTTTGTAAGAGAATGTAATGACTGATGAGTCAAGAATACATATAAATAGATACCTAGGAGTTCTAGGGGGGTTTTGTTTTTTGGAAGGAGTGTTACTCGCGTGAGAAAGAGTAACTAGTCTGTAAAACTGCTGTAATGCGATCCAATCTTGTAAGCTGTGGAGCCGTAGGGAGTCAAAAGGGTAGATCTTGAGGGTTAGATCATAGGCTGAGGATCCTGGTGTGATCTATGCCACCTCATAATAGATCTCAACCCAAATGAGGATGAGTTGTAAAGCACGTGACACTGTAGTTTTGGAACTACCATAATAAAAGAGCTTGAAAGCCAGATATTTGTGGACGTAGCCTAGGAGGGGGTGAACCATGGTAAAACCTATGTGATGTGATTGAATGTTTGTATCTCTTTTACTATCTATGAGTAGATGTTAGAATGATGTATGAATGAATGAATGGATCTAATCACATTGCATGCATGAATGAGAATGACAGTATATTTCTTTAACAATTAGATAGGATTCACAGTGCGCAATTCACAGATCCCCATTCAGTCCTGGACTGCAAACACTTGAGTATTACAGTCACCCATTGAGACTATCTCGGGTAAGACTGTGCAGTGCACTCTGTGTGTTGCGCTACCTTCTGGTTTATGAGGAGGGCTGATAGTTTTAGAGGATTTGTTGGATCCCTAGTAGACCTAAACCTGGGTCAATCATGTTAAAGGTATAAATAAGATAAACAACCAACAATGCTAGATGAAAAAGAGCCTTTTTCATTTTTTTATACCCAAATGCAAGTAGTCCTTTTCAAAATTAGTCATATGCGTAGCAAAATAAACATGAACCATTGAACTGAAGATGATAAAGAATAAGTATATCATGCTGAGGAAAATATTGGAGGACCAATACTTTTCTTTTAATCCTTGGGGACCCCACCTATTAGCTATATAGTAGTAATTATAATCGTCTTTTCAATACTTTGTGAGTGTTTTTAATAGGTGATGATATTTTGAGTCAATAGAAACCAATCATTTTTCTAGGGTGATTCCTTCATTAATGGCTCCATCCTTTTTAAGTTTTAAATGGGAACGAAGTAGATATCCAGAAGAGTGGGAAGATCTAGATTGACTTAAGAGTCTAGAAACATTTGAGACATGATGAATTTGAAGATCCTCACCTTTACTGACCTTCTTACCAGATTCAGGGGGGGACAGACATGGGGGGTAGGGGCCCTGCATATAGATCCTTATTGAGCATCGAAGGGATGTCGAGCATCATAATTTTCTTCATAGGACTAGGGAGGGAGGACTTAGAATTAAAATGTGAGGGTGAGACAAGATTCACAAGTGGAAAATGGATACCATCATCGACCAAAACTTTGATAATAGAATGCGGAGAAGGAGAATAGAAGGAGTCACCATGGATATATTTTAAAGAATTAGCCGATGAAGGATTAGGCTTCAAATACAATCCCATCGAGCCTGAAACCTTTTCAAAAGAATGAACTAGAGACGAAAGGACTCCCTCAAGTCATTGTCCCACTTCTCAAACCTCCAAATGCATTGCCTTTAATTTCCAAACTTTCTTGAATGGTGGTCTCAACCTGGATGGCAAGGGACAATGGTCCAAAGTGTGCCCAACCTTACGGAAACCATAACACCGTAATGAAATGTGCTAGTAGTCTATCTTTTGAACCCAAGAGAAGCCGTCGACTACCAACTCAATTTATTCAAGAAGACCCTCCTTCACATCGACCTCCACCTACACTCAAGTCCATCGACAATCCTCTTTGGTATTCCAATCATTCTCCAAATTGATAAATATTCTCACTTTATTTCCAATGTACTCCAAGATGTTTTCAGGCCTAAAAATAATTGGGAATTTGGGGAGAATAAACCACATTATCAAAGAAGATACTGGTTCACGTCTGGGGTCAAAATGAACTCCCCATTCCTTAATCACGAAATTCAATGATCCAGGTTGATATTGGTGGCCACCCACCTATTCCAACTGGCTCCTCTTGACAGTCTTTAGTTCAACACGTTCTTTTGTACTTCTTTGTAATTGTGGGTTCTACACTTCCAGGGTTGTCTGAAACCCTACGCATCTCCTAGGTGGATACTTGTGGCCTCCCACTTAATCCAACTGGATTATTTTGTATGTTTTCATGTCAACACATCTTGCTATACTTCCAGGGCCATTTTGGGGCCCTAAACAATGTTTTTTTGGCTCGCCACAGTCAAACTATAGATGAAGTCAGAGTTTGACGGCGTAATGTGTAGTTCTCGAAAATACCTTTCCAATGGGATATCATGCGCCTAAAATGGAGGTCGTATGCAAACATTATAACCTTGAGAAATTGAGGTACCAACTTACCCATAAGGGCCCACATAACTTTTGGAATTTCATCTCCTAGGGTTAGGTTTTTGGATGTCTAGGGTTTTGGAATTCATCAGTAATGTTAAAAATTCCTCTGGAGCCTCATTGTAATCATTTTTCTCAGACGGATGCGCACAAAATCCAAATCTCTTCTCAGAGATATCTACCACCATTCGAGCAAGTGTTTCAGTTCTGTAGTTTTACAGTTTCAGCCTATTTCATTTATTCAATAGAAGATATTGTTCACTGGATATCTGTGTTGTTATTCATATCTATGTGTTTATTGTATTCACTCTATTAATCAGTTCGTTCTGCTCCTAAATCTGTATTAGTGGTATCATAACGGTCTACTCTTCATTTATTTTTCTTCGTGCATGTCCCCGACAAGATCTAGGTACAAGAACTTGGGACTCGAACCAATCGATCCATTGCAAGATCGATCGCGCTGAGCCTGAAAGAAACCCATGGGAGATGAAAAGAAATATGATGGAGCATAAGATCCTCTTAAAATGTTTCTTGAGGAATCCCTTGCGCAACAAAGTAACAAAATGTTGGACAACTTTGTGCAGATCCTTCAGCAACTGCTCACAGGAGAAGCATCTTCATCAAGAAGCCATGCAACCCCCTTCAAGGTATAGGTAAATTTTGATATTCCATTATTTGAAGGACTGCTAGATGCGGATGTTGTAGATAAATCGTTGAATTTTCTCGAAGGATATTTTTCGGTCCACAATTTTTCCGATAGGGAAAATATTACTTTTGCAGTCCTCAAGGTCGTTCCCCATGTTAAGGACTGGTGGGAGACTTACTCTGAGCAAAGGACCATAGAGGAATATGAAATATTTGTGGTTTCCCCTACATGGGATTCCTTCTGGGATGACATTAAAGAACAATACTACCATGTTGTAAGCTACAAGGAATAGTACACAAGATGGACCACCCTGCGTCAAGAAAGGGACTAGATAGTACCAGATTTCACCAATATTTTCCATACCTTGGGCACCAAGTTGGGTATCAAAGACTCTGAGAGACATCTGGTGCTCAAATAACGTGGTTTGTTTTCATAGATACATTCAAACATAAATGGAGTTTCTGGACATCGCCTCATTGGGTACGACTTATAGATATGCTATCAAGATCAAGCATAAATTTAAGCAGAAGAGGTGAGAGTTTGGATATGAAAATTCCTCACAGCTGAATAAAGGAAAATGAGACCCCAACCCACATAGAAAGGGACAGAGAAAAGATGCCCACTCTCAGGACAACCAGTCCAAGCCGCAACACAAGAAGGGAAATGAGAAGATGAAGAAGGACATGGGAAAATGGTGTGAATACCATGAAATCCCTTGGCACAAAACTGAAGAATGTCGCTCCAAGCAGTCACTCGTGGCCGAGATAAAGGCTTCCGAGTCAGAGGCTGGTTCTGATTATAAATCAAATCCAGAAGGAGGGAAGAATATTATCGATGCTGAATCCAGTGCCACTGTCGCTACCGCCAAAGTCCATCCAAGCGAACCAAAAGAACCTGAGGAAGGGGAACGCCTCTTTCACTCACATATGTGGGTAAAGGGGGATTTGCTTCATTTCATTGTAGATAAAGGCAGTCAAAAGAACCTGATCTTAGCATAGTTCTTGAAGCGACTGGACCTACCGACGACACCACACCTGCAACACTACACCATCGGCTGGCTTCGCCAAGGAAGGTATCTACGTGTCAGCCAACAATGTCATCTTCCCTACGACATCAAGCCTTTCAAATATGAGGTATTGTGTGATATTTATCCCCTTGAATTTTGTGATTTTCTTTTAGGACAACCATATTTGTGGAAGCGTCATCCTGTGTATGAGTCTAGACCCCACAATGTTATTATTACTTTGGGTAGAAAATTGTACATGATACCAGAGGTAGTGTCACCTACCATTGTTTCTTTAATCTTTGCTAAGAAATGCAGTAAGGTCATTTCACAAACTAGGAAGTTCATCTTTTTTGTGATCCATGCTCACAGTAATCAGAAGGTCACCGCCACATCTGTGGCCTTTACACATAGCCTCTCTTTGCAACAAAATCAAGTGGATGGGATTATGGAAGAGTACACAGACATATTCTCCTCACCCACCGAGGTACTGACGCACTGCAAATTCAAGCACCCAATTGATCTAACCCCTGGTACACCTCTTCCTAATGGAATAGTCTATCATTTCTCACTGATGGAAAATGACGAAATCGAGCGTCATATCCAAGAGATTATTCAAAAGGGGGGGCACATCATACACAACTCTTCCCCTTACGGAAGCTCGATTGCACTGGTACAGAAGAAGGATGAGACATGGTGATTCTGCATTGATTACCAAGCATTAAAAAAAATCACAGTCAGAAACCGATACCCAATTCCCATGATTGATGACCTTCTTGACCAACTCAAGGGGGAAAAGTTCTTCAACAAGATTGACCTAAATTTTGGCTACCACTAGGTTCCCATCGAACCAACTGATGTCTAGAAGAGAACTTTCAAATCTAAAGAAGGTCTCTTTGAATGGTTCGTCATGCCCTTTGGCCTAACAAATGAACCAACCAATTTCATGAGGTTGATGGATGATGTATGGAGACCCTTCACCAACTCTTTTGTAGTGGTATATTTGGATGACATCCTCATCTTCAACAAAATTAGGAGGAGTACATGCGGCATATTCAACAGGTTTTGAGCACTCTGCGACAACACAAGCTATATGCCAACTTGGAAAAATGTTCCTTTGGCATGAACATGGTCCAATACTTGGGATACATTGTTGATGAGCATGGGGTACATGTTGATCCCGCTAAGATCTAAGACATCTGTGACTAGCCAGCCCCAACCACACTAACCGAGCTTCGAATCTTCTTGGGACTGGCCAACTTCTACCGATAGTTCATGTTGGGATTCTCCCATATTGTATGGGCCCTCAACCACGTGACCAAGGAAGGCGGAAGGGAAAAGTTCGTGTGGGGGAAGGAATGACAATGAGCATTTGATAATATGAAGCATAACTTGTGCTCAACTCTAGTTCTCTCCTTTCCCGATCTTCAACAATCATTCGAGATTGAGACTGATGCATCTGACTATGTTGTAGGCACAATTCTCACTCAACATAGTCATCTGGTGGCATACCATAGTGAGACACTCTCAGATATTGTATGTAAATATCCCACCTATGACAAGGAAATGTATTCCAATGTAGAAGCATGTTGTCAATGGAAACATTACATTATGGGAAAGGAGACGATCATCCACACTAATCACAAGCCTCTATAGTTCATACAGACACATGGGAAGTTGTAGAATGACTTCCATCAGAAGTGGTCCACCTACCTGCAACAGTTCCATATCAACATCAAGTATAAGACAGGGAGCACAAATTGTCTCATTGATTGCCTCAGTCGACCTCCCATGGTTGCACTCACCACTATGCTACATTCCTGTGGACATGAGGCATCTGAATGGCCCCAACTTTATCAACAAGATCCAAACTTTGCCACCACCTATCAGCTCTTGGGTACAGGTGAAAATGTCACCGATTTTCACATTCAGGACGGGTTGTTATGCCATCTAGGCCATCTCTGTGTTCCTGCAAGTGAGCATGCAACTATGATTTGGGAATCCCACTACAGTTGGATGGCAAGACATTTTGGCATGGAGAAAACTGTGGTCGTTCTACAAAAACATTTATATTGGCCAAAACTTTGACAAGATGTCAACAAGTATATCAGATATTGCACCTCCTGTGCCATTTCCAAGATAACAATCAAGAAGCAAGGCTTATACACAACTCTTCCTACCCCCGATAAGCCTTGGGAATCGATCTCAATGGATTACATGTCTGGCCTTCCGTCCACCAGACAATGAAATGCTTGTGTATTTGTGGTTGTTGATCAGTTTTCGAATATGGCCATCCTCACAGCCTACAAGAAGAACACCATAGCGATAGATACTGCCAAGCTCTTCTTCAAACGAGTGTGGGTCCATTTTGGGATACCACAGACCATCATATCCAACCAGGACAATATGTTCCTCAACACATTTTGATCGAGTCTTTGGTCACTGTTGGACACCAAGCTCACTAAATCCACTGCTTTCCACCCCAAACAGACAGCCAAACAAAGGTCGTCAATCCAATGATTGTGCACATCCTGCGCATGTACAAATATAAGAATCCGCATACATGGGTTGAGAGTCTCCCCTATGTTCAACACAGTTACAACATGGCTCTCCATAGCTCCACCGACCATAGCCCATTTCAGGTGGGACTGGGATTCCAACCCTTGGGTCCCATTTATGTTGCACTACCTCTGAAAACCACATAGGTAGACTCTTCCCATGTCAGTCCGAGACCGATAAAGCCACCAGATTCATTGAGCGGATTCAACACATCCTCCAACAAGTCCATGATATTTTTCAGAAAACCAATGCTAAGTACAAGCAACGTCATGATCAACAGAGGGTACCACACCAATTTCAGGTTGGAGAAAAGGTCTGGTCACATTTGCAGAAGGAGCATCTTACAGGGCCCCATCGGAAGCTCCACTCACTTCACTATGGGACTTAAACCATCACCAAGGCTGTGGGTAGCAATGTTTTTGAGCTCAACACTCCACCCTTCCTTACCTTGCACCCAATGTTCAATCTGAACCTCCTTCGACCATATTTTCCACCATTACTGGACGCCTTAGAGATCACAGAACATATGACACCAACAAATCTCAACCATTATTGCATGGAACATGCATCCATTGATCAGATAGTGGACACACAGGTCAAGGGAACTCACCAAATGATCCAACTTTATTGGGTTGTCAAGGCAGGGCAACGTCTCCACCAAGGAAAGTGGCTCACCCAGGGCCAAATTCAACAGAAGTTTCCTCACCTGATGGGGGGAATAAATGAAATGGAGACCATTGCTTCCTAAGGGGGGAGGATTGATCTAGGTTGATATTGGTGGCCACCCACCTATTCCAACTAGCTCCTCTTGACAATTTTTAGTTCCACGTTCTTCTATTCTTCTTTGTAATTATGGGTTCTACACTTCCAGGGCTATCTTAATCTCTACACATCTCCCAGGTGGATACTGGTGGCCTCCCACTTAATCCAACTGGATTATTTTGTATGTTTTCATGTCAACACATCTTGTTGTACTTCCAGGGTTGTTTTGGGACCCTAAACAATGTTTTTTTGTCTCGCCACTATCAAACTATAGATGGAGTCAAATTTTGATGGCGAATGTGTAGTTCTCGAAAAGACCTTTCCAACGAGATATAACACGCCTAAAACATAGGTTGTATGCAAAAGTTACGACCCCAAAAAGTTGAGGTACCAACTTACCCATAGGGGACCATATAACGTTTGGCGTTTCATCTCCTAGGGTTAGGTTTTTGGATGTCTAGGGTTTTGGAATTCACGAGTAATGTTAAAAAGGCCTCTGGAGACTCATTGTAATCATTCTGCTCAGACGGATGTGCATAGCATCTAAATCTCTTTTCATAGATAACTACCATCATTCAAGCAAGTGTTTTAGTTCTGCAGTTTTACAGTTTCAACCTATTTCATTTATTCAACATAAGATATTGTTCACTCTCAGAGATAGCTACCATCATTCAAGAAAGTGTTTTAGTTCTACTGTTTTATAGTTTCAACCTATTTCATTTATTCAACATAAGATATTGTTCACTCGATATCTGTGTTGTTCTTCATATCTCTATGTTTATTATATTCAGTCTGTAAATTAGTTTGCTTCGCTCCTAAATCCAGATCATTTGAAGGACCCTAGCTCTGGTATTGATTAAGAATCAAAATCCTATCTTATAGAGATTTAAAGAGGAATTAAATTCAACCTATAACCAGAACATGAAAAACCAGCCTATATCCAATGACTGGAGTTCAAGAATCATCCAACGAGCGCTTCAAACTTTCGGGGAAAACATTCTTTCCACAATAGTGGCCAACCACATCTCTTCTCAATAGATCTAGAGCTTTTTTTACTGAGACGTCCTCCCCTACTACCATCTTGATTTTTCCTTAAGGGCCCTGAAGCACCTTTGTAACTTTTTCATTGGAGGAGCAGATGGATGCGATAACACTTTGATAGAGGTTTGAACATAATTCTAGGGTAGAGGATATTCTCAAAAGAAAAGAGAAATGAAATCTTGATGAGGTGAGAGAATAAAGGTAATTTTGCATGATGGAAGGGATTTACTAGATTTAAATCTTCACATGAGAGTCAATACGCCACCCTGGATGATGTGAATGCCTTCAACGCTTCCCAAGGAAGCTTTATCTCCCAGGAAATCATGTATCTCCATCAGGGGCCAAGATTCATATGAGGAGTAGGATCATATGTCTAGCTAGATATTAAAGAACCCAGAGTATGAACAAAAGATTAATCCTAGCGAAAGGATGTCCTCCCCAAAATAGCTCATCCTTCTCCATAGCGCGCCATACATATAACTGGAAAACCATTAACGACCCTCCATTGCAGGATAAGTGTTGGTTGGAAACCCTAACTCGAGACTATACATATCATACATCAGGGATGGAAAACCCTTAAGTGACTCTATTTATGTATCCCTAATCCATTTATTTGAGAATATTTCTTCAAAATCTTCCCTTGTGGACTAGAGTCTAGTATATTCATCAAGGGTTTTCCACCACTTATAAGATTCCCCAACAAAACTAGAATCTTCCCCAAATGAACTCAAATCAGTTTTTTTAATCATCCTCAACCATTCCTTGGGTTTGATTTCATATTTATCTTTATATCCACTAAAGTTAGGTATTTCCATTGATTCTTAATTGAGATTTCACCCAAATCCTTAACTTAAAACCTTAATATATTATCAATAATGATATCCAATAGTTGATATTATTTTTCTATTATATTCTCCTATGTTTTATCTTCCCAATTGATTTTGAATCACCTCAATCAAACATCCCAATCAAAAGTTATGACAGATTTAAGTTAACATACCTTTTAAAACTCTGATTTGGAGTTTGTTCTTATGACTGACCTTCCTTCTGATGTATCTATGCAATTTCATCCCTTTTGAGTGTGAAATTTTAGATTTTATTACTCTAATATGTCTTCTCTACATTTCCACTCATCCGACCATAATTTTTTATGCCAAGTGAATGTTATGTTAACTTTCCAAACCTTGTTGATTCCTAGACCTTTCTGTATAACATACTTTTATAACATGCCACATGTACAATATTTAATATCTGATTCTGAAATTTTTAACTAAAATAATATTTTCTATATTATTTCCAACCAAACTGTTGGAATTCAATTTGGAATTTCCAAGCTTCATATATGTCACTTATACAAAGAACACTTGTTTGCAGTTAGTTTGAGGACTAGTCAAATACCCCTACTTTCCATAGTCCATATCTCAAAAATTGAAATAACACCTGCAATTTTTATCACATGTATTTTTCTGTTTCTCCTCGGGATCTTGAAATTTTCATAGTTTGAAACTTTAACAAGTAAACATTATATTGGAATTCATAAAATGACTTGTTTGAGAATGATTTCAGGGCTAGTAAAAATTACTAACTTCCATAGGATGTATCTCCGAAAGTAAATGACCCAATACTTGAAATTGTTACTGAGCATACTTCGTTATGTCTTATCGTATTTTGAAATTTTCATAGTTTGAAAATTTGCATAAAAAAGTTATGGAAACAATTCCAAGATGAATCACTTGAAGCAACAAAACCCTAGGATCAATGCTCTAAAATCAAATGTTATTATCCAAATGATTAATATATAACAATAAACCATAATTACACACCATGTACATCAATGTGAGTGTGGAGCACAACTCCAATATATATAAGAGATATGAGTTACACAATAAATCCTTAAATAATAGGAGAACCTCCTCCAAATACCCAAATACATTCATACTTAACAATTCCATGCCCTCAATAAAGAATACATGATCTCTATATATACCTATTCACACATTCAACATGAGGCGGCTTTTTTATTATGTCAACCCTATTATATCTACATTTACAAATTACATGTACATTTAATCCATATATTCTCGCCTTGGGTTTGTATCATATACATTTAACCCCATATATTCTCCACTTGGGCTCATATCATTATCCCAACAATTATGGAGATCCTAGCATACAAACATTTCATTTTTAGTATCTCTCTATTTTGGATGTTGACCAAACATAGAGGAAAGTGTCATTGTATTTCTAAGGTGGTAAGGTGGTTGAATTGGATCTTTGATTTCACCTAACATCCTCATTTTTCACATGCTACAATAGGGTAGGAAAGGAATTATATCCTTTGAGTGTTAGTGTAGCATGAATAAGCTCTTTTTATCATTATACTTGATTTCAAGTGTCATGGGAAATGATGGCGTGTGCCTTGCTTGCAAAATATAGTTTTTGATGTAATAGTGGTGTTTTAATGGAACATGGAGGTCAATCCCATTGTATATGATGATATTATCATATTCTCATGTACTCTCAATAAGAGCACATGTCTCTAAGTAGGATACAATTGTTACCCCTTACTTTGCACAAGGATAATGACAATAAATTTCTTCACTGCCCTAGTGATTTTCATCACTAAGAGCCTTGGATGTTGGGGTACCTATTTGGTTTCGTGTATCAGGCTAACATCGAGGGTTTTATGGAATAAAATTCTATTATGTACAGTACCTTGGTTGAATCCCCCTAAGGTTTGGGCACGATGTTGGTTGCATTAAGGTTTTTGGGCACCTTCATAGTTCCCAAGGTAGTTCACATTTATTGAGATAATTCATGATTCCCAAGGCATTGGTCAAAACTATTATGGGATATTCTTCATGTACCAATACTTTTCATGCCATTCTATGTCCCCAATTTTTAAGATCTCATCTTATTCACCCTTTGGAGGAATGTGTCACTGGATTTGATGGGACACCCACCTTGGAGATTGCATTGGTGATTTTATTTTGGAATGTTTGGGATTATTAGAATATCCCTTGACTTGGGGAGGAGGTTGGCATGATTTTAGGGTAGTTATTCCACCTTAAATACAACACACATGGTTATTGGAATTTATTTGGAGGGGTCATCCTCTTC
>ML795364.1:270347-296052 GCA_009831015.1 Picea engelmannii
TAATAGATTGATGCCTAGAAAATTTCAACATATTAAGAGTCTCAAACTACAACCATGGCCCATATCGATTATACTTTAATTATTTAAACTATGTTCCAAAATTGTCAACCAATCAACGTTGTGAACCAATAATCAAATGGAACGAATTGTACCAATATTGCATGCATGTGTAGCTTGACCAAAACAAGTCGAACCCAGAAAATGTTTCAACCAAAACCATAATGGATCGAATAAATGGATTGAAAACATAGCTTGAAATAAATCATGTATTAGGATATGAAAAAAAAACGAGTTCGAGTTTGTAGCTGTAGTTTTAGGTTTGCAACTTATGATTTTGAAGCTGTCAAATTTAAAATTAGTTTGAACAGTAGATTCAGATTGATAGTGGAGTCCGATATTTCTTTCAATATCTCAATCCCCAATCGAAAGAGAAACTGGTCAATATGCATAAGGAAATTTATTCATAGCCAAAATTTAAAATTCCAAAAGACTTAAAAGGGGGAAAGACTGTACACAATTGCGGTGACCCGGGTTCGATCTCATGAGGCTTATAACTAAATTAGGTTCAAAACTCATCACCTGTTTTAAAACCAATAAATCGAGGAGAGAGGCAAAAAATTGAAGAACTTATTGTATACAAAATTTATAAACCCAAACCAATCACTGAATCCGAGCCTCAAAATAGCCACAACCCGCAATGAAAAGTTTCAAAACGCATAAATTTTATATCAGGACAGAAACTTGGGTGGAACACAAGAGCATGCAAGTAATTTATAGTAAGTGGGTTCGATTCTGTACTCATCTTTCAATAGAGAAAACTATTATACATACCTGAAATTGAAACCATGAACACCTTCAAGTGTGAAAATGCCAATTGGGTTTGACCCATATCAAAACATATCGACGACTTTCATATCAAGAATCAAACATGAATCGAATAACACCAAAAACCCATGACTGTATAAAAGAAACAAGTTTTTCCTAAAATGACCAGAGGAACCGTGAAGAGGAAAGAGAACTCAAGTTCGAACCAGGATCTGGGAAAAAAATATTTTCCTTTGAAAATCAAAATGAAAAGTGAGAGAATGGATTATACAATAAAACCAACATTAACTCTCAACAAACAATATTTTTTCCACTTTTTTCTTCAAGAAATGATAGAGAAGGGAAATAAAACATTCATGCACACAATAACGCTAACCGAAGCCAATATAACCAGAATGTAAAGACAAATATGTAATTCTCTAGATGCTAAATCAAAAGTTAGCTCATACCTTGTACAATGGCGCTTTTAAACCAGAGGTGAGGGATGAATCAATTATGGAAACCACTAAGAGAGACAATCTTAACCAGTGAAGCTCAGAGCTCTTTTCTCCACAACCAATAGAAAAAATGACTCAAAACCAAGGCAAAAAGTAAGTGATAGTGCGCAGGACTGTGGAGTAAATGTCCATGCCTTGATGCCTTCAATGCATGGCCAAATCTATCACATTTCCGATCAATCAAACCAACTCATTGCATGCCAACTCGACAATCCATCCAACATATATAAACCTCACAACATGTAGACTTTACACTATATCAAATCAAATAAATCTTGGACTTGTTGCCAGATAATTCATGACCTTGAAATGAGTGATATCATATACCACATGTAATATATCTATACCAAGACAACACTATATAATATGCGAGCCTATTTATTGAATGCCAACAATTAACCATGCATACTGTATACCTTAATCTAAGTCCTACACTCGTTGTCTCCAATGCAAAGTATTACCTATGATACAATGCTTTTATCATAACAACCAAACCTTTAAATGACTTGCAATGATGCCCATTACAATATGACCAAAATCAATACAAGATATAGTATATGTAATCTTCACATATCGATCTCTATGGTGTTTTAAGCCACATATAAAATCAATGTGATCATGCCTTTAAATGACTTGCAATGATGCCCATTACAATATGACCAAAATCAATACAAGATATAGTATATGTAATCTTCACATATCGATCTCTATGGTGTTTTAAGCCACATATAAAATCAATGTGATCATGTATTGACCCAAAAATTTTCCCTTAAACTAATGAACATGATATATAATGCTAGATGATATATATGGAGTTCGATAGCTAGCTTGTATGCTATGTATTTATAACTCAAAATTTAAACCACATTCTTTCTCATAGATACTATTTTATAAATGCTTCCATGGTGCGTTTTGGGCACATGCCCATTTTGGGGAAAAGGAACGCATGCAAGAAGATGGGAAAGAAAGATAGCTGGTAGGAAAAGCAGTGGATGAAAGGAAAACACACATGCATAGGAGGAAAGCGCGCAAGGCCAACATGCAAGAATACCTAACTAGGTTAGGGTTTTGGTAAGAGAATGTAATGGCTGATGAGCCAAGAATACATATAAATAGATACCTAGGAGGTCTAGGGGGGTTCTGTTTTTGGAAGGAGTGTTACTCGCGTGAGAAGGAGTAACTAGTCTGTAACACTACTGCAATGCGATCCAATCTTGTAATTTGTGGAGTCGTAGGGAGTCATAAGGGTATATCTTGAGGGTTAGATCACATGCTGAGGAGCCTGGTGTGATCTAGGCCACCTCATAATAGATCCTGACCCAATTGATGATGAGTTGTGAAGCGCGCGACACTGTAGTTTTGGAACTACCATAATAAAAGAGCTTGAGAGCCAGATCTTTGTGGACGTAGCCCAGAAGGGGGTGAACCACAATAAAACCTATGTGATGTGATTGAATTTTTGTATCTCTTTTACTATCTATGAGTAGATGTTAGAATGATGTATGAATGAATGAATGGATCTAATCACATTACATGCATGAATGAGAATGATAGTATATTGCTTTAATAATTAGATAGGATTCACAACGCACAATTCACATATCCCCATTCAGTCTTGGACTGCAAATACTTGAGTATTGAAGTCCCCATTAAGACTATCTCGGGTGAGACTGCGTAGTGCACTCTATGTGTTGCGCTGCCTTTTGATTTACCAGGAGGGCCGATAGTTTTAGAGGCTTTGTTGGATCCCTAGTAGAACTGAACCTGTGTCAATCATGTTAAAGGTATAACTAATTTAAGAAACCAACAAATGGTTCCATTTCTGGTTGGAACAACATAGGATTGAGTGGATGAGATCTATTGAAGATCTGTCAAAAGAATGGTTTTGTTGAATATCTGGTAAAAGAATGTTTGATCTGTTGAAAAATTGTTAAAAGAATGTAAGATATGGGACCAAAGTGTAAAAAAGAATGAAAATATAGAAGAGAATGTTTATACCCTGGAGACCCACGAAAGAGGAAATAGAGAGATGGTTGAAAACAAAGGAGATAGAGTTTGCGCAGCAAGATAACATAAACCCTAGAGTAACACCACACAAATATCTTGAGAAATATGTGTTTACTGATCTGCATGAAGTATTTTTCTATGATTTTCCACACTTATTGTAGGAGTGGATATTGAGGTTGAAATACAACCATGCAAAAAATTGGATCTGACAGTTAGAGTGGACCTCAGTTCAGATCGTCCAGTTACAACAGGTGAATAACAAATTCACCAGCACAGTAGATTTTTGGCTCGATAGTATTGTAGCAGGATTTATAATATAATTTGTAGTAGATACCGCGAAGTCGTACACCACAATAGAGAAAGAGTTTATATATGGCCCTCGAGAAAGGTATATTATATCATTGTACACTTCTATTAATATATAACTCTATAAAAAAGGTGTAATGACAATGGGTTCAGATAGCTAAACTTCCCTGTGTGCATGGGGGAAGGGGGGAAGCACTGACATAAAAAGGAGAAATGGAAGGAGAAGGGGATAAATGAAAGAAGGAGGAAGCCTTGGACCGAATCATGATTGAAGAAGACCAGATCAAGCGGATCATGGCGACAGATGGAAAGACACGCAATGGAGTACCCTACCAATACAAGGTGAACACCAAGAAGAGAGCCATAGACGCGAGGGAAGGCTTGGAAAGTGATGAAGAGGAGGTAGAGGATCTCCAGACTATTGAGCAGATTGAATAAATCTTGCGTGCAACATATGAGAGGAAGACGAGAGGTCCAAGAGAGAGAATCGAAGGGAGTAATCCTATCCATATTAATGTCAATGTGGAACCCATAAACCCATGTGCGACTAACACACCAAGAAGAACACCACCGTTTAGACAACCAAATTTCGGGAGAAGGAAGACAACATGAAGTACATCTACACAAGGAACAACAACTGGGGGAGCTAATTCATGAAGCATTAGTCAAGTATCTACACCATGCAGAGGTAGTAGTTCAACATTCAGGATGGCGGGACATGATCCCACCATTCATTTACCAGAATTTCGAGGAGAGGCATCAGAAGACCCTGAGAAACACTTGTTTATTTGTGCAAATATCTAGGAAGAAAAACATATCACTGATGAAGACACTAAACTTGCTCAACTAGCTATCACGCTAAGAGACTGTGCACTAGAATGGTACATGAGTCTAGACGTAAATAGTGAACCTGGGATGACAAGGACACTGACAAACATCAAGAAATTATTGATTAATGAGTTCCAAAATCCGAGCTCAGAGGATGAATACATGAACGAGATGATATAAATCCGACAGAAACCAAGAGAATCTGCCTAGGAAATTGACCAGCGATTTAAACATCTGAAAGGGAAATTGAGGTATGCCATGACTGACATGTAAAATAGGAATCTGTTTGTGAATTCTTTATTACCACACCTGAAATACCCACTCAGACAACATAAATTCCAATATCAAGCGGAGGCTCTGTAGGAAGCCTTGCAAATGGAGGAGAATTAGTACCACAAGATAGATCCAACTATAAAGGAGTTGAAGGAGGATCTGAAGAATATTACCTTTCAACTCAATCAAAGGGCAAGAACAAGTGAAAAGTTTTTTTGTGTACCACATGTAGAAAAAAATGGCACCATAAGAACAAATGTCCAACATTCATGCCATATATGGAAACAAGGATGCCAAATCCATTGCCGATAGGAGAACCCTGGTGTGAAATTTGCAAGATGCATGTGCATGATCCATATCATTGTCCTATGATGCAAAAATACTGGACAATACCAAAGAATGCATACTACACTTTTTGCAAGTCAGTAGGGCACGATGACAAAGACTACAGAACCATGGATATAATGAGGGAAAGGAAATTAGAAACATATAGGGTGCAATCCGAAATGATGGCAGGGAAATTTGCACCTCAATTTAATCAGGCACCACCGGAGTATAATATTGTGCCGCAATAGTATAACACTGCGCAACCCCAGTATAACCCTGCATAGTATAATTAGGTACCTCAATACAGTACACCGCACAAAGATTGCGTTGGGTATAGAAGAGGAGGATGAGGCAGAGGAGGCTTTGGACGTGGAAGAGGTCCAATAGTGTGCCATAACTTCCAACAACCATGGAAATATGCAAGAGAATTCCCTCTACCACCTGTGACACTCATGTATTGTCGTGCAAAAAATCACGACACAAAGGATTTCACAACAATGTTGGGGAAGATATAGAAAAAACGGAATCAGAACAATCATATTGTACAATGGATCTCTATAGAAGCTAGAGAAGATGGTAGGAACATCAACATAGTGATGCACATAGGTGCTAAAACAAGAGATGATATGGCTAAACAGGAACCAATACAGTACCAGTGGATTAAGAAGAATATCGAGCCACCCAAGTGATTTGATGCAGAAAAGGAGAAGGAGACCTTTAAGGAGGCCAGACAAGAATTTCTCAAGAAGAATGTTGCATATACATCTATCGCGCAACATACCCAAGATGTCCCAACATACGAAATTCCGTCAACATTGGACCATACCAGTGAAGTCCACCCAAGAAACCAAGTAAGTTGTATTAAAACTTTCTTGCAAACCCGTATTCAGTTATTTAAGGATCCATCATCTGTTATAGTATTACATAATCTGTTATATAAATGTACCACAAACTCTGAGGGAAATTTAGAACATAGTATCGTCAATCACCTCCATGCCAGAAGGAGAAACAACAAAGAGTTTAGATTGAATGCCAACATCGAATATTTTAACATGGGCGATGTGATATTAGATCTGGGATCCGAAGTGAATGTATTACCCAAAAAGACATGGAAATGCATGGGAGAACCTACCTTAGGCTACTCACTAGTCCAATTGAAATTATCAAATCAACACAAAGTTCTACCAATAGGGAGGCTGAAAGGAGTGATGATAGATCTGGATGAAGTGCGCACTAAGGTAGACTTCGAAGTGATCGAAATCGTGGACGACACAAAACCATATCCAACATTACTGGGATTGGATTGGGTGTTTGAAAATCAGGCGATAATCAATCTGAAGACCAGGAAGATGAAATTTGTGTCAAGCGAATAAAGGTTTATCGCGCCCCTAGATTCATCAGAAGCCGAAATATTTGTGGAACCAACATGTCTAGACCTGGAAGAAATTAACCAACTATACCAGACCACCGCAGGCACTGAAGATTACATTAATCCAACTGCCGATGGTGTACTTAGCTGGAGAAGTATCACATGATGTGCTTCTGACTCAGACACTGGTCTGGAGAATTGGCAGCAACGCTTACATGAGGACTCAACCAAAAGATGTGCACAAATAGACCACACAGTAAGGTGGGTTGGGACAGAAGTTAGAGAACCTCCAAGTTTCCATGGAATCAACGAATTGGAAGAATTCCTAACAAGAAATGAGGAAGAAGTATCATACAGTCGAGATTTTTAGCTATTGACATCACACTTAAGGCTACACCTGCAAGATGGTGGGGTGTACACAAAGAAACAATCAAGGACTGGTACCAATGTAAGTGGTTACTGTGCATTAGGTTTGGTGTAGAAAAAATAAGTAACCAACAACAGAAATATGATGGACAGGGGGCACCAACGGAACACTTGGAGAAGTGCAGAGCACTGTGGAAAATGACACCCCAGAGGAATGGCGTCATCATTTCATACACACATTAGAGGGCATCCCAACAAATTGGTATACGGACCAAGAACTGTGCAGAGGAACTACGAGCTGGACAATACTACAACAAAAATTTACAGTCACTTTCTAATTTGAGCATGAGAACCCCAACATAGATGCAACCCTTAAACAAATAAAAGGGGTGATATTCATTAAGGAACCAGAAGTTGAACTCATAACAAAAGAACAACAACAAAACAGACAAACAATGAAAGAACTGCTATCATGATACCATGTGCAGGAAGAAGTACCAGATGAAGACTACCTGCGTGATATTCATATTGAGGAAGTTGAAGGCAAAAGAGAAGTGGAAGGTCCACCTCTAGAATCAAAATTAATTGCTGCACCAATCAAGGTGAATAATGTCAACATTGGGACAATTGAGAATCCCAAAATGGCCAACATTGGAGACTACTGGGATGAGCAAACAGTGGTCAGGATAACAAAATTACTTCGCAAGTACAGTGACATGTTCCCAACGACCTTTACAGAAATAAAGGGTATTGCAGGAGAACTTGGAGAGATGAAAAACCCTCTCAAACTAGAGGAAAGGCCTATCAGACAAAGGCCTTACAGATTGAACCCCATCTACAAGTAGAAAGTAAGAGAATAAATCAATAGAATGCGGGAAGCAGGAATCATAGAAACAGTAGAAGAATTAGAATGGATAATCCCCATGGTAGTTCAGGAGAAAAATAAAGGAGGCATAAGAATTTGTGTAGATGTGAGAAAGCTCAATGATGCTTGCCTACATGACCCCTTCCCTACACCCTTTACAATTGAAGTCCTAGAAAATGTGGGAGGCCATGAAGCATACTCATTCACTGATGGATTCACAGGCTACCACCAAATCAATATAGCACCAGAAGATCGATACAAGACTACCTTTGCAGCATAATGGGGATCCTACCGGTACACAGTCATTCCTTTTGGACTGAAAAATGCACCATCAATTTTCTCCAGAGTAGTCATTGTTGCCTTCAAAGAATTCATCCATCAGTTTCTAGAGGTATATTTGGATGATTGGACAATGTACAACCTGTTGAAGGATCATGTAGAGGTGTTGAGGCTGATGTTAGAAATATGCAGGCAATGCCAAATATTCCTGAACATTAAGAAATGTATATTTGGAACACCCTTCAAAA
This sequence comes from Picea engelmannii, assembly GCA_009831015.1. NCBI lineage: Eukaryota > Viridiplantae > Streptophyta > Pinopsida > Pinales > Pinaceae > Picea > Picea engelmannii. Next base: position 278,538 of record ML795364.1, read on the forward strand.
TTATATTGGGTCACATAGTATGGAAACAAGGTTTGATTGTGGATATTGCAAAGATTGCAGTAATTGTGAACTTACCACCAGCGAAATTAGTGTGCCAGTTGCGGGCCACATTGGGACATAAATGAAATTACAATTTTTTTATCAAGGGGTATACACAGATCACTATGCCGATGGAGAAATTTCTCAAGAAGGATACTAAATTCCAGTGGAATGAGAGATGTCAACAAGGATTGGACACCCTGAAGGAGAAGATGGTCACAACACCCATATTAGTCTTTCCAGATTAGGAGAAGACATTCCATGTGCATGTAGATGCATCGGCCATAGGCCTGGGAGATATTCTGGCGCAACTAGGAGCATGGGAGTTGGACCATCCCATAGAATTTGAAAGCAGAAAAATGTCAGACTCCGAGAAGAACTACAACACTACAGAGAGAGAAGGTCTGGAAATGGTGTATGCACTTCAAAAGTTCAGGCATTACCTACTTGGCAAACATTTTAAGATGTTCACAGATCATTCAGCCCTTAAGTACCTAGTCAACAAGCCAGTGTTGGGGGGGAGAATCTGTCGATGGTTACTACTGTTTCAATAATTTGACTTTGAAGTCATAGTTAAACCAAGGAAGATGAACACATGACCTGATCACTTGTCAAGGGTCACCAATGGAAAGGAGCCTACAAACTTAGAGGATACCTTCCCTGATGCGCAATTATTTTCAGTCCAGGTCATGGATGATTATTTTGATGAAATTATTGAGTATTTAAGTATAGGGATTGTGCCACATGAACTTAACACTGCACAGAGGAAGAATTTGGTTGTCATAGCAACCGACTACCAGTTGATCGTAGGGAACCTACATAAAATGGGGACATACAACATCTTGAGAAGGTGCGCTCTAGAACACAAAAGGCCTAGGATATTAGTAGAAGCCCATGAAGGAATAGCGGGAGGACACTATGCAGGAAAATCTACCACGCAGAAGGTACTGTGCACAGGATTATGGTGCCCAACTATTCATTGAGATGCAAAGGAATACTGTCAACAATGCGATGATTGTCAGAGGGTTGGAAAACCAAACAGAAGGGATGAGATGCCCTTACACCCACAAGTAACTCTACAAGTGTTTGAAAAATGGGCTATCGATTTTGTTGGGCCAATTTACCCACCCAAAAGAAGATCAGGCGTGCGATACAACATCACTATGACATAATACTTCTCAATATGGGCATAGGCAACACCAGTTAAAGATTGCAGCACAAAGACAACAACACACTTCCTGTTGAACATGTGCTCACCAGATTTGGATGCCTAAGGATTCAGATGAGTGACCAAGGCACTCACTTTATCAACAACACTAACAAAGATCTATCTGAAGAATTCGAGGTCTACCATAAAAAAAGTACGCCATACCATCCTCATGTGAATGGAATAGTGGAAGCCTTCAACAAGATTCTAGAGAATTCCCTAACCAAGATTTGCAATGTCAATAGGGACAAATGGGATTCAAAGATACCAACAGTATTATGGGAATATAGAACTACATGTAAGAAGCTGGCATGGAAGACACCCTTTAGATTGGTGTATGGAAAAGAAGCAGTGATGCCATTAGAATTCTTGGTACTAAGTCTGTGTGTCGCAACAATTACAAACATGACAGAGCGAGGCACAATACAAGAAAGGTTAAGTCAACTGATGAGCATGGAATAAGATAAGATTATAGCAAGATTTCACCTAGAAGTACAAAAAGCAAGGGACAAAGATTGGCATGACCGACATATCAAGAGAAAAAGTTTCAAGGAAGGAGACCTAGTTCTACTGTATGACAACAATTGTTTTCAACATCTAGGAAAGTTCAAAATGCATTGGTTGGGACCATATGAGGTCAAGACTATCACAGATGGAGGAGCTGTACGATTGAAGGATTTGGAAGGAACATAATTGAGGGGAATGATCAATGGGGGTCGACTAAATATGTACAAGGACAATTGACCACCAACAACATGAAAGTTACTGTGCACTAAAAAAATAAAAAAATAAAAAATAAATAAAACATTCGCGTGTGCAGGTGAGAAAATCAGTGCAACGGAAAGGAAAAGAGTCCACGCGCATAGGTCATTGAGCCAGTGAGAAAAAATAAGAATATTGTGCCATAAGCAAAGGGTATCGAATCCAAGGACTCCACACGCTGAAAAATCCCAGCGCGCTAGAAAAAGGACCAACGGTCAGAAAACGTGGCAATTCGAAAAATGACGGCTGTGGAATTCAGGCGCCAACTGGCAGCGGCTATTGAAATTGCGACAGTCCATACACAGAGGTAAATAAATTAGTGCGACGGAAAGGGAAAAGTCTGAAAAAATGGCACACGAGACAACATTTAACTAGTACAACGGTACCATGCCCAGGACACACCGCCAAAAGTGAAAAAGGGACAATTGTCAGTGTGGAACAATTGTCACTTCACCATCCTGCTATAAAGTCGGGAAAAGGGGGGAAATAAACTCATTCTGTCAATTTCTAAGGAGAAGAACACAGATCCTAGTGAAAGAGTGATAGAGAGAGAATTCGACCGAGCATCCATCGAGTTCACAAATTTACAGCATAGATCTCGTCGCAATGTCACCACAAGGATTTGGAGATTCGGGCAGGGTCGGTCGGAACACGAGAAGTTCTTCTCGCATGACAGACGTAAGAGATAAAGAAGTACCCAAAGTGGTGTATGTGAATGAACTCCACACACCTGAGTACAAAGCGAACCCAATGATAATAGAGGAGGATTAGAACCCAGCGCATGAGGCCAGGTAGATAGAGGAGGAAACAAAGAGAACTGAGTTCGACACCTCGAGGGGACCAGGGCCACGACAGGATGAGAAGGCCACAGGTTCAACACCACAGAGCCACGAACCAGAGGTAGGCCAGGAATTAGTACACGAGGGTGTACTAGAGGTGGGGGCCTCATCCCCACAAGCCAAACAAAAGGGTCACGCTGAAAGAAACACGCACTGAGGGTCACAACCACAAGTAGAAGGAACCCTATTTCTTCCAAAGATTCAGATCGGCATGCATGTCGACGATGACATGGTTGACGAAATGACTGCTATTAAGTACTCATACCACGACGCGGTGGATGTCACCGAATTTCTAGACCTAGCGTCCCAAAACTACTTGGAAAGAAGGGGAGAAGGTTCATCATGCATGCCACTGTTAGAGCTGACGTAGTTGATTCCTGGGATTTACAACACAAGCATCATGAATTTACTAAATGTCCCACATTTTTGGTGGGGAAATCATATTAACTCCTGCATCAAGCAATTTCTTGCATGAGTGCACGACATGATTTTATGGATGGATAAGCTGGTGCCTATCACTGTGGACCTCATCGCAACAATCACGGGGCTACCCAGATATGGGGAAAATCTAGAATAATACTTGGAGGATAAGACCAGAGCCAAGGCCATCTCGAATGAGATCAAGGCCAAGTATGTCACAGAGCGTGGTAACAGGGGCATCAAGAGCAATGAAATCAACGATCCTGCAACAAGGTTTGCCACTAGACTCCTCAGATGCAAACTAATGCGCAAGTGTCACAAAGAGGAAGTACCTGTTGGTGTGGTTGTCACCGCCATGCAATGTGCCAAGGGGAGATCGATGAGCTAGGCCCCATACCTCTTGAATTCATTCTTAGAGGACTGTAATAACACACAATATTGGGGCTTTGAGTTCCACTACTCGTGGTTACTCATCCTCATTGGCCTCGTTGAGTGGAAGGAACCAGTCTACAACAAGTACCTGGGGAGACCAGGGAAATGTGGTGCAACATGCTACGTATCATTACACAACAACGCAGACCTGAAGATAAAGAAGAAAAACATGAACATATTTACGAGGTATTTAGCAGAAATGAAGGACCTCATTGTAGATACATTGCACATTACACCACAAACTGTCTAGGAGTTTGGACAGGTTTCGAACTTTAGGGAAACGTGCCATAGCTTATGGATGCAAGCAAAGAGAGACAAATCCAAGGAATGGATACAAATCAACTACTGCATGACACCGGAAGAAATCCAGAGAGAGGTCTAGGAGTGTCCCAAAGAATGGAAGGTACAGGAGATTCCAACCGCAGTACCAAGCTCACAAGCTTAGACGCAGGGAAGACCAACCCCAATGCACCAAATAGGTACCAATGAGGACAAAACTAAAAAGAGGAGTACCCAAGGCCAAGAGGATGGAAGCACCCCAACCAAGAAGAAACCACAAACATAGAAAAAACCACCAAGGGACTCTACACTTGCTCCACTATGCGCAGAACAACCACCAATACATTCAATGAAAGAAGTGTGCACAAAAGAAAAAAGAACAGGGACACAAAATATCCCTGAGGTGGAAGAACAAGGGACAGGAACCCAAGATATTCCCGAGGTAGAATAAACGGGGCCAAGCACTATCGGAGATACCCAGAGGCCCACTAGTCCCAATCCATCAACCATCTAGGAGAAGCGGCCAGGGGAGAAAATCAGTGGTGGACGAAAGAAGGAGAAGATCCACAAACCATAGAGCCATATATCACTAACCTCGAATGATGTGGATTTAGTGGTGACAAAAGTTGAGGAGAGAATGGTCGAGGTGTGGGAGAATGCGGAGAAGCACAGGGCTTCAATTGCAGACTAAGTGAAAGAGGTAAAAACTGCGATGGAGCAGCTAAGGATCGGGGCAACACATGCACCAAAAGAAACACCCATGCAGGATAAGGAAGGAGTGAGGCACATGGAACAATGCAATTTGTAGCATAGGAGAGCACCAATTTCGTCATCACGCTTGAAATGATGTTTCTTGATGAAGAAACAACACATAGAACCCTAAAGGACATCAAGACGTTGGACATGGCATTGGCCAAGATTCCAAAAAAGGTGTTGTATAAACTTCAGATAAGCATTGCGAAGGAGATTCACTTCAGAGCAAGAGAGGATGCGACGAACCTACAAGTAGCCCAGACAGAAAAAATCTCGATGAAGGAAGCCCTCAACCTTGAATCCCAACAGAAAGAGAGAGTGCAACAAAAAGTGGAGGAGATGGAGAATCAGATCCACATGTTGTTTCAAGCAATTCTCGAGAACACAAATGAGGAGGCATGGTCTTCAGAAGAGAAGCTGCGAAGAATAAAGCAGATTATCCAAAAATATAAAGAGAAAATTAAAGAGTTGGAGGAGCATGTCATGCCCACTACTCCCCTAGAAGTCAGAGTGCAACGAGAACAAGAGGCAACAACAACTACGAAGGACATTGACCAAAGCATACATACATTCACTGAGTTGTTATAAAAGAGTGCGCAACTTTGGACTCACCTCCTAGCAGATGGAATCCTCCAGGAACTCCACGAGAAGGAAAATAAACTCCATGCAACAATGGTAGAAGTGAAGCAACGACATAAAATAGTGTCATTGTCGGAGAAGATCAAGACTTCCACTGAAATGAAGGCTCTGCAGTTGGAAGAGAAAGCACTGCAAGAACAAAAGACAACAAGGCAAGCGATGTTGGAGCCCTTGCAAGAAAAGGTGCAAGAAAAGGCAGAGAAACTAGTCATGGAGAGCGACGCAACTAAGAATAACATTGAAGAGATCGGGTATGAGGGAGAAGAGCTCTTACAATCTCCTATCACGAAGTAGGTGGTCACCTCTATGGCCGAAAATAGTAGTTAGGATAACCAACAATGCCAACAGATAAGGAAAATTTATGATGCACTGCAGCAGGTAGTAACAGGTGCATGAAGCAAGCAGTGACGGTTGCATAAGTTAGGCAGTGACTCAGGATGAGTCATAATGTCAGTGTTGGGGGCCTCTTGGGAACAATCCCATTTTGGGGAAAAGGTACGACATGGAGGAAAGACAGTTGGAATAAAGGCATGTGAGGCATGCATGCAAGAAGATGGGAAAGAAAGACAACTGGCAGGAAAAGAAGTGGACGAAAGGAAAATGTGCATGCATAGAAGGAATGCACGCAAGGAGAACACACAAGAAGAATTATGGTTTTTGTAAGAGAATGTAATGACTGATGAGTCAAGAATACATATAAATAGATACCTAGGAGGTCTAGGGGGGGTTTGTTTTTTGGAAGGAGTGTTACTCGCGTGAGAAGGAGTAACTAGTCTGTAAAACTACTGTAATGCGATCCAATCTTGTAAGTTGTGGAGCCGTAGGGAGTCAAAAGGGTAGATCTTGAGGGTTAGATCAGAGGCTGAGGATCCTGGTGTGATCTAGGCCACCTCATAATATATCTTGACCCAAATGAGGATGATTTGTAAAGCACACGACACTGTAGTTTTGGAACTACCATAATAAAAGAGCTTGAGATCCAGATCTTTGTGGACGTAGCCTAGGAGGGGGTGAACCATGGTAAAACCTATGTGATGTGATTGAATTCTTGTATCTCTTTTACTATCTATGAGTAGATGTTAGAATGATGTATGAGTGAATGAATGGATCTCATCACATTACATGCATGAATGAGAATGACAGTATATTGCTTTAACAATTAGATAGGATTCACAGTGTGCAATTCACAGATCCCCATTCACTCCTGGACTACAAACACTTGAGTATTACAGTCACCCATTGAGACTATCTTGGGTAAGATTGTGCAGTGAACTCTATGTGTTGCGCTGCCTTCTGGTTTACGAGGAGGGATGATAGTTTTAGAGGATTTGTTGGATCCCCAGAAGACCTGAACCTGGGTCAATCATGTTAAAGGTATAACTAAGATATACAACCAACAATGCTAGATGACAAAGAGCCTTTTTCATTTTTTTATACCCAAATGCAAGTAGTCCTTTTCAAAATTAGTCATATGCGTAGAAAAATAACCATGGACCATTTAACTGAAGATGATAAAGGATAAGTATATCATGTTGAGGAAAATACTGGAGGACCAATACTTTTCTTTTAATCCTTGGGGACCCCACCTATTAGCTATATAGTAGTAATTATAATAGGATTTTCAATACTTTGTGAGTGTTTTTAATAGGTGATGATATTTTGAGTCAATAGAAACCAATCATTTTTCTAGGGTGATTCCTTCATTAATGGCTCCATCCTTTTTAAGTTTTAAATGGGAACGAAGTAGATATCCAGAAGAGTGGGAAGATCTAGATTGACTTAAGAGTCTAGAAACATTTGAGACATGATGAATTTGAAGATCCTCACCTTTACTGACCTTCTTACCAGATTCAGGGGGGGACAGACATGGGGGGTAGGGGCCCTGCATATAGATCCTTATTGAGCATCGAAGGGATGTCGAGCATCATAATTTTCTTCATAGGACTAGGGAGGGAGGACTTAGAATTAAAATGTGAGGGTGAGACAAGATTCACAAGTGGAAAATGGATACCATCATCGACCAAAACTTTGATAATAGAATGCGGAGAAGGAGAATAGAAGGAGTCACCATGGATATATTTTAAAGAATTAGCCGATGAAGGATTAGGCTTCAAATACAATCCCATCGAGCCTGAAACCTTTTCAAAAGAATGAACTAGAGACGAAAGGACTCCCTCAAGTCATTGTCCCACTTCTCAAACCTCCAAATGCATTGCCTTTAATTTCCAAACTTTCTTGAATGGTGGTCTCAACCTGGATGGCAAGGGACAATGGTCCAAAGTGTGCCCAACCTTACGGAAACCATAACACCGTAATGAAATGTGCTAGTAGTCTATCTTTTGAACCCAAGAGAAGCCGTCGACTACCAACTCAATTTATTCAAGAAGACCCTCCTTCACATCGACCTCCACCTACACTCAAGTCCATCGACAATCCTCTTTGGTATTCCAATCATTCTCCAAATTGATAAATATTCTCACTTTATTTCCAATGTACTCCAAGATGTTTTCAGGCCTAAAAATAATTGGGAATTTGGGGAGAATAAACCACATTATCAAAGAAGATACTGGTTCACGTCTGGGGTCAAAATGAACTCCCCATTCCTTAATCACGAAATTCAATGATCCAGGTTGATATTGGTGGCCACCCACCTATTCCAACTGGCTCCTCTTGACAGTCTTTAGTTCAACACGTTCTTTTGTACTTCTTTGTAATTGTGGGTTCTACACTTCCAGGGTTGTCTGAAACCCTACGCATCTCCTAGGTGGATACTTGTGGCCTCCCACTTAATCCAACTGGATTATTTTGTATGTTTTCATGTCAACACATCTTGCTATACTTCCAGGGCCATTTTGGGGCCCTAAACAATGTTTTTTTGGCTCGCCACAGTCAAACTATAGATGAAGTCAGAGTTTGACGGCGTAATGTGTAGTTCTCGAAAATACCTTTCCAATGGGATATCATGCGCCTAAAATGGAGGTCGTATGCAAACATTATAACCTTGAGAAATTGAGGTACCAACTTACCCATAAGGGCCCACATAACTTTTGGAATTTCATCTCCTAGGGTTAGGTTTTTGGATGTCTAGGGTTTTGGAATTCATCAGTAATGTTAAAAATTCCTCTGGAGCCTCATTGTAATCATTTTTCTCAGACGGATGCGCACAAAATCCAAATCTCTTCTCAGAGATATCTACCACCATTCGAGCAAGTGTTTCAGTTCTGTAGTTTTACAGTTTCAGCCTATTTCATTTATTCAATAGAAGATATTGTTCACTGGATATCTGTGTTGTTATTCATATCTATGTGTTTATTGTATTCACTCTATTAATCAGTTCGTTCTGCTCCTAAATCTGTATTAGTGGTATCATAACGGTCTACTCTTCATTTATTTTTCTTCGTGCATGTCCCCGACAAGATCTAGGTACAAGAACTTGGGACTCGAACCAATCGATCCATTGCAAGATCGATCGCGCTGAGCCTGAAAGAAACCCATGGGAGATGAAAAGAAATATGATGGAGCATAAGATCCTCTTAAAATGTTTCTTGAGGAATCCCTTGCGCAACAAAGTAACAAAATGTTGGACAACTTTGTGCAGATCCTTCAGCAACTGCTCACAGGAGAAGCATCTTCATCAAGAAGCCATGCAACCCCCTTCAAGGTATAGGTAAATTTTGATATTCCATTATTTGAAGGACTGCTAGATGCGGATGTTGTAGATAAATCGTTGAATTTTCTCGAAGGATATTTTTCGGTCCACAATTTTTCCGATAGGGAAAATATTACTTTTGCAGTCCTCAAGGTCGTTCCCCATGTTAAGGACTGGTGGGAGACTTACTCTGAGCAAAGGACCATAGAGGAATATGAAATATTTGTGGTTTCCCCTACATGGGATTCCTTCTGGGATGACATTAAAGAACAATACTACCATGTTGTAAGCTACAAGGAATAGTACACAAGATGGACCACCCTGCGTCAAGAAAGGGACTAGATAGTACCAGATTTCACCAATATTTTCCATACCTTGGGCACCAAGTTGGGTATCAAAGACTCTGAGAGACATCTGGTGCTCAAATAACGTGGTTTGTTTTCATAGATACATTCAAACATAAATGGAGTTTCTGGACATCGCCTCATTGGGTACGACTTATAGATATGCTATCAAGATCAAGCATAAATTTAAGCAGAAGAGGTGAGAGTTTGGATATGAAAATTCCTCACAGCTGAATAAAGGAAAATGAGACCCCAACCCACATAGAAAGGGACAGAGAAAAGATGCCCACTCTCAGGACAACCAGTCCAAGCCGCAACACAAGAAGGGAAATGAGAAGATGAAGAAGGACATGGGAAAATGGTGTGAATACCATGAAATCCCTTGGCACAAAACTGAAGAATGTCGCTCCAAGCAGTCACTCGTGGCCGAGATAAAGGCTTCCGAGTCAGAGGCTGGTTCTGATTATAAATCAAATCCAGAAGGAGGGAAGAATATTATCGATGCTGAATCCAGTGCCACTGTCGCTACCGCCAAAGTCCATCCAAGCGAACCAAAAGAACCTGAGGAAGGGGAACGCCTCTTTCACTCACATATGTGGGTAAAGGGGGATTTGCTTCATTTCATTGTAGATAAAGGCAGTCAAAAGAACCTGATCTTAGCATAGTTCTTGAAGCGACTGGACCTACCGACGACACCACACCTGCAACACTACACCATCGGCTGGCTTCGCCAAGGAAGGTATCTACGTGTCAGCCAACAATGTCATCTTCCCTACGACATCAAGCCTTTCAAATATGAGGTATTGTGTGATATTTATCCCCTTGAATTTTGTGATTTTCTTTTAGGACAACCATATTTGTGGAAGCGTCATCCTGTGTATGAGTCTAGACCCCACAATGTTATTATTACTTTGGGTAGAAAATTGTACATGATACCAGAGGTAGTGTCACCTACCATTGTTTCTTTAATCTTTGCTAAGAAATGCAGTAAGGTCATTTCACAAACTAGGAAGTTCATCTTTTTTGTGATCCATGCTCACAGTAATCAGAAGGTCACCGCCACATCTGTGGCCTTTACACATAGCCTCTCTTTGCAACAAAATCAAGTGGATGGGATTATGGAAGAGTACACAGACATATTCTCCTCACCCACCGAGGTACTGACGCACTGCAAATTCAAGCACCCAATTGATCTAACCCCTGGTACACCTCTTCCTAATGGAATAGTCTATCATTTCTCACTGATGGAAAATGACGAAATCGAGCGTCATATCCAAGAGATTATTCAAAAGGGGGGGCACATCATACACAACTCTTCCCCTTACGGAAGCTCGATTGCACTGGTACAGAAGAAGGATGAGACATGGTGATTCTGCATTGATTACCAAGCATTAAAAAAAATCACAGTCAGAAACCGATACCCAATTCCCATGATTGATGACCTTCTTGACCAACTCAAGGGGGAAAAGTTCTTCAACAAGATTGACCTAAATTTTGGCTACCACTAGGTTCCCATCGAACCAACTGATGTCTAGAAGAGAACTTTCAAATCTAAAGAAGGTCTCTTTGAATGGTTCGTCATGCCCTTTGGCCTAACAAATGAACCAACCAATTTCATGAGGTTGATGGATGATGTATGGAGACCCTTCACCAACTCTTTTGTAGTGGTATATTTGGATGACATCCTCATCTTCAACAAAATTAGGAGGAGTACATGCGGCATATTCAACAGGTTTTGAGCACTCTGCGACAACACAAGCTATATGCCAACTTGGAAAAATGTTCCTTTGGCATGAACATGGTCCAATACTTGGGATACATTGTTGATGAGCATGGGGTACATGTTGATCCCGCTAAGATCTAAGACATCTGTGACTAGCCAGCCCCAACCACACTAACCGAGCTTCGAATCTTCTTGGGACTGGCCAACTTCTACCGATAGTTCATGTTGGGATTCTCCCATATTGTATGGGCCCTCAACCACGTGACCAAGGAAGGCGGAAGGGAAAAGTTCGTGTGGGGGAAGGAATGACAATGAGCATTTGATAATATGAAGCATAACTTGTGCTCAACTCTAGTTCTCTCCTTTCCCGATCTTCAACAATCATTCGAGATTGAGACTGATGCATCTGACTATGTTGTAGGCACAATTCTCACTCAACATAGTCATCTGGTGGCATACCATAGTGAGACACTCTCAGATATTGTATGTAAATATCCCACCTATGACAAGGAAATGTATTCCAATGTAGAAGCATGTTGTCAATGGAAACATTACATTATGGGAAAGGAGACGATCATCCACACTAATCACAAGCCTCTATAGTTCATACAGACACATGGGAAGTTGTAGAATGACTTCCATCAGAAGTGGTCCACCTACCTGCAACAGTTCCATATCAACATCAAGTATAAGACAGGGAGCACAAATTGTCTCATTGATTGCCTCAGTCGACCTCCCATGGTTGCACTCACCACTATGCTACATTCCTGTGGACATGAGGCATCTGAATGGCCCCAACTTTATCAACAAGATCCAAACTTTGCCACCACCTATCAGCTCTTGGGTACAGGTGAAAATGTCACCGATTTTCACATTCAGGACGGGTTGTTATGCCATCTAGGCCATCTCTGTGTTCCTGCAAGTGAGCATGCAACTATGATTTGGGAATCCCACTACAGTTGGATGGCAAGACATTTTGGCATGGAGAAAACTGTGGTCGTTCTACAAAAACATTTATATTGGCCAAAACTTTGACAAGATGTCAACAAGTATATCAGATATTGCACCTCCTGTGCCATTTCCAAGATAACAATCAAGAAGCAAGGCTTATACACAACTCTTCCTACCCCCGATAAGCCTTGGGAATCGATCTCAATGGATTACATGTCTGGCCTTCCGTCCACCAGACAATGAAATGCTTGTGTATTTGTGGTTGTTGATCAGTTTTCGAATATGGCCATCCTCACAGCCTACAAGAAGAACACCATAGCGATAGATACTGCCAAGCTCTTCTTCAAACGAGTGTGGGTCCATTTTGGGATACCACAGACCATCATATCCAACCAGGACAATATGTTCCTCAACACATTTTGATCGAGTCTTTGGTCACTGTTGGACACCAAGCTCACTAAATCCACTGCTTTCCACCCCAAACAGACAGCCAAACAAAGGTCGTCAATCCAATGATTGTGCACATCCTGCGCATGTACAAATATAAGAATCCGCATACATGGGTTGAGAGTCTCCCCTATGTTCAACACAGTTACAACATGGCTCTCCATAGCTCCACCGACCATAGCCCATTTCAGGTGGGACTGGGATTCCAACCCTTGGGTCCCATTTATGTTGCACTACCTCTGAAAACCACATAGGTAGACTCTTCCCATGTCAGTCCGAGACCGATAAAGCCACCAGATTCATTGAGCGGATTCAACACATCCTCCAACAAGTCCATGATATTTTTCAGAAAACCAATGCTAAGTACAAGCAACGTCATGATCAACAGAGGGTACCACACCAATTTCAGGTTGGAGAAAAGGTCTGGTCACATTTGCAGAAGGAGCATCTTACAGGGCCCCATCGGAAGCTCCACTCACTTCACTATGGGACTTAAACCATCACCAAGGCTGTGGGTAGCAATGTTTTTGAGCTCAACACTCCACCCTTCCTTACCTTGCACCCAATGTTCAATCTGAACCTCCTTCGACCATATTTTCCACCATTACTGGACGCCTTAGAGATCACAGAACATATGACACCAACAAATCTCAACCATTATTGCATGGAACATGCATCCATTGATCAGATAGTGGACACACAGGTCAAGGGAACTCACCAAATGATCCAACTTTATTGGGTTGTCAAGGCAGGGCAACGTCTCCACCAAGGAAAGTGGCTCACCCAGGGCCAAATTCAACAGAAGTTTCCTCACCTGATGGGGGGAATAAATGAAATGGAGACCATTGCTTCCTAAGGGGGGAGGATTGATCTAGGTTGATATTGGTGGCCACCCACCTATTCCAACTAGCTCCTCTTGACAATTTTTAGTTCCACGTTCTTCTATTCTTCTTTGTAATTATGGGTTCTACACTTCCAGGGCTATCTTAATCTCTACACATCTCCCAGGTGGATACTGGTGGCCTCCCACTTAATCCAACTGGATTATTTTGTATGTTTTCATGTCAACACATCTTGTTGTACTTCCAGGGTTGTTTTGGGACCCTAAACAATGTTTTTTTGTCTCGCCACTATCAAACTATAGATGGAGTCAAATTTTGATGGCGAATGTGTAGTTCTCGAAAAGACCTTTCCAACGAGATATAACACGCCTAAAACATAGGTTGTATGCAAAAGTTACGACCCCAAAAAGTTGAGGTACCAACTTACCCATAGGGGACCATATAACGTTTGGCGTTTCATCTCCTAGGGTTAGGTTTTTGGATGTCTAGGGTTTTGGAATTCACGAGTAATGTTAAAAAGGCCTCTGGAGACTCATTGTAATCATTCTGCTCAGACGGATGTGCATAGCATCTAAATCTCTTTTCATAGATAACTACCATCATTCAAGCAAGTGTTTTAGTTCTGCAGTTTTACAGTTTCAACCTATTTCATTTATTCAACATAAGATATTGTTCACTCTCAGAGATAGCTACCATCATTCAAGAAAGTGTTTTAGTTCTACTGTTTTATAGTTTCAACCTATTTCATTTATTCAACATAAGATATTGTTCACTCGATATCTGTGTTGTTCTTCATATCTCTATGTTTATTATATTCAGTCTGTAAATTAGTTTGCTTCGCTCCTAAATCCAGATCATTTGAAGGACCCTAGCTCTGGTATTGATTAAGAATCAAAATCCTATCTTATAGAGATTTAAAGAGGAATTAAATTCAACCTATAACCAGAACATGAAAAACCAGCCTATATCCAATGACTGGAGTTCAAGAATCATCCAACGAGCGCTTCAAACTTTCGGGGAAAACATTCTTTCCACAATAGTGGCCAACCACATCTCTTCTCAATAGATCTAGAGCTTTTTTTACTGAGACGTCCTCCCCTACTACCATCTTGATTTTTCCTTAAGGGCCCTGAAGCACCTTTGTAACTTTTTCATTGGAGGAGCAGATGGATGCGATAACACTTTGATAGAGGTTTGAACATAATTCTAGGGTAGAGGATATTCTCAAAAGAAAAGAGAAATGAAATCTTGATGAGGTGAGAGAATAAAGGTAATTTTGCATGATGGAAGGGATTTACTAGATTTAAATCTTCACATGAGAGTCAATACGCCACCCTGGATGATGTGAATGCCTTCAACGCTTCCCAAGGAAGCTTTATCTCCCAGGAAATCATGTATCTCCATCAGGGGCCAAGATTCATATGAGGAGTAGGATCATATGTCTAGCTAGATATTAAAGAACCCAGAGTATGAACAAAAGATTAATCCTAGCGAAAGGATGTCCTCCCCAAAATAGCTCATCCTTCTCCATAGCGCGCCATACATATAACTGGAAAACCATTAACGACCCTCCATTGCAGGATAAGTGTTGGTTGGAAACCCTAACTCGAGACTATACATATCATACATCAGGGATGGAAAACCCTTAAGTGACTCTATTTATGTATCCCTAATCCATTTATTTGAGAATATTTCTTCAAAATCTTCCCTTGTGGACTAGAGTCTAGTATATTCATCAAGGGTTTTCCACCACTTATAAGATTCCCCAACAAAACTAGAATCTTCCCCAAATGAACTCAAATCAGTTTTTTTAATCATCCTCAACCATTCCTTGGGTTTGATTTCATATTTATCTTTATATCCACTAAAGTTAGGTATTTCCATTGATTCTTAATTGAGATTTCACCCAAATCCTTAACTTAAAACCTTAATATATTATCAATAATGATATCCAATAGTTGATATTATTTTTCTATTATATTCTCCTATGTTTTATCTTCCCAATTGATTTTGAATCACCTCAATCAAACATCCCAATCAAAAGTTATGACAGATTTAAGTTAACATACCTTTTAAAACTCTGATTTGGAGTTTGTTCTTATGACTGACCTTCCTTCTGATGTATCTATGCAATTTCATCCCTTTTGAGTGTGAAATTTTAGATTTTATTACTCTAATATGTCTTCTCTACATTTCCACTCATCCGACCATAATTTTTTATGCCAAGTGAATGTTATGTTAACTTTCCAAACCTTGTTGATTCCTAGACCTTTCTGTATAACATACTTTTATAACATGCCACATGTACAATATTTAATATCTGATTCTGAAATTTTTAACTAAAATAATATTTTCTATATTATTTCCAACCAAACTGTTGGAATTCAATTTGGAATTTCCAAGCTTCATATATGTCACTTATACAAAGAACACTTGTTTGCAGTTAGTTTGAGGACTAGTCAAATACCCCTACTTTCCATAGTCCATATCTCAAAAATTGAAATAACACCTGCAATTTTTATCACATGTATTTTTCTGTTTCTCCTCGGGATCTTGAAATTTTCATAGTTTGAAACTTTAACAAGTAAACATTATATTGGAATTCATAAAATGACTTGTTTGAGAATGATTTCAGGGCTAGTAAAAATTACTAACTTCCATAGGATGTATCTCCGAAAGTAAATGACCCAATACTTGAAATTGTTACTGAGCATACTTCGTTATGTCTTATCGTATTTTGAAATTTTCATAGTTTGAAAATTTGCATAAAAAAGTTATGGAAACAATTCCAAGATGAATCACTTGAAGCAACAAAACCCTAGGATCAATGCTCTAAAATCAAATGTTATTATCCAAATGATTAATATATAACAATAAACCATAATTACACACCATGTACATCAATGTGAGTGTGGAGCACAACTCCAATATATATAAGAGATATGAGTTACACAATAAATCCTTAAATAATAGGAGAACCTCCTCCAAATACCCAAATACATTCATACTTAACAATTCCATGCCCTCAATAAAGAATACATGATCTCTATATATACCTATTCACACATTCAACATGAGGCGGCTTTTTTATTATGTCAACCCTATTATATCTACATTTACAAATTACATGTACATTTAATCCATATATTCTCGCCTTGGGTTTGTATCATATACATTTAACCCCATATATTCTCCACTTGGGCTCATATCATTATCCCAACAATTATGGAGATCCTAGCATACAAACATTTCATTTTTAGTATCTCTCTATTTTGGATGTTGACCAAACATAGAGGAAAGTGTCATTGTATTTCTAAGGTGGTAAGGTGGTTGAATTGGATCTTTGATTTCACCTAACATCCTCATTTTTCACATGCTACAATAGGGTAGGAAAGGAATTATATCCTTTGAGTGTTAGTGTAGCATGAATAAGCTCTTTTTATCATTATACTTGATTTCAAGTGTCATGGGAAATGATGGCGTGTGCCTTGCTTGCAAAATATAGTTTTTGATGTAATAGTGGTGTTTTAATGGAACATGGAGGTCAATCCCATTGTATATGATGATATTATCATATTCTCATGTACTCTCAATAAGAGCACATGTCTCTAAGTAGGATACAATTGTTACCCCTTACTTTGCACAAGGATAATGACAATAAATTTCTTCACTGCCCTAGTGATTTTCATCACTAAGAGCCTTGGATGTTGGGGTACCTATTTGGTTTCGTGTATCAGGCTAACATCGAGGGTTTTATGGAATAAAATTCTATTATGTACAGTACCTTGGTTGAATCCCCCTAAGGTTTGGGCACGATGTTGGTTGCATTAAGGTTTTTGGGCACCTTCATAGTTCCCAAGGTAGTTCACATTTATTGAGATAATTCATGATTCCCAAGGCATTGGTCAAAACTATTATGGGATATTCTTCATGTACCAATACTTTTCATGCCATTCTATGTCCCCAATTTTTAAGATCTCATCTTATTCACCCTTTGGAGGAATGTGTCACTGGATTTGATGGGACACCCACCTTGGAGATTGCATTGGTGATTTTATTTTGGAATGTTTGGGATTATTAGAATATCCCTTGACTTGGGGAGGAGGTTGGCATGATTTTAGGGTAGTTATTCCACCTTAAATACAACACACATGGTTATTGGAATTTATTTGGAGGGGTCATCCTCTTC
>ML795365.1:80229-97981 GCA_009831015.1 Picea engelmannii
AAAACAATAATGAGTCATATTTACATCAAACAATATTGGGTCCATTACCCAAACCTTTCTTCTACGGAGCTTTCTTCAAGGGTTGACATCAATGACAACCACCCTTAATCAACAAATACCTTCTTCTTGAGCATACCCTTTACAGACCAGCCTTTATTTATTTCTTACTACTTTTCCATCTTAATTTGATCTATTTCTGAATACCCATGTTGTACCAATCACATTTTTATGTTTGGGTCTTAGGACAAGTTCCCGTGTTTGATTTTTCTCAATCTGGTTTAACTCTTCTTCCATAGAATTCACCCAATATTGATCATTATTGGATTCTACAAATAATTTAGGCTTTATTTTGGACAATAAAGAGAGATTTACCTATTTAGATATTCTTTCAAGTTTTCTCCTAGTTTGAGTCTTAGCATTTTTATCACCAAGAATTAATTTTTCTAGATGATTTTTCTACAAAAACTTTGATGGTGTTTGTGTATCTTGATGTTCTATTTCTTCTTCATCTTCTTCTTCATTCTCTTTCTCTTCTTTTTTATAATATATATCTTCTACTTACAGTTTGTTTTTATGTGGTATTTCTTCATCTATTCTAACATTTATGCTTTCAAAAATCTTTTGCAATATCTTGTTGTAACATCTATAGGATTTGATTCTTGATGAATACCTAAGAAAAATCCCTTCATATTCTATTGAGTCAAAATTTCCTAGATCTTCATCATCTCGTTTGATGTAACACTTGCTTCCAAATATTCTAAAGTTTTTGACAGATGTTGGTCAACCTTTCCATAGTTCATAGGATGTCTTGTCAATGTTGACTATGATTTTCCCTTTGTTTAGAATGTAGACAACAATGTAAATTGCTTCTCTCCAAAATTTGTCTGACAATTTTGCTTCATTTAACATTGTCATGGGGATTTCTTGTACATGTATATTTTTCGTTTCAACTACTCCATTTTGTTGAGGAGTTCATGCAGTTGACTATTGTCTTCTTATTCCATGGGTTTCATAGAATTATTTGAATTCATTTGTTGTAAATTCACCTCCATTATATGACCTTAAACATTTTGTTTTCATATCATTCTCATTCTCAACTAAAGATTTTAATGCTTTAAAATTTTCAAATTCCTCAGATTTATTTTTGAGAAAGGTAACCCGAGTCATTCTTGTATAATCATCAATGAGAAACAAAAATAACTTTTTCCTTGCAGGAATTTTATTCTTGTTGGTCCACATAGATCTGTATGCACAATTTTCAATGGCTTGGATGTTGCATATTCCTTTGTCTTGAAGCTCACCCTTAATTTTTTTTCATGCGAGCACTTCTTGCAAATAGTGATTGAGGGTTTTGTGATATTTGGCATATCTCTTACTGCTTGTTTGGTACCTATTTTTACCAAGATTTAAAATTTCATATGACCCATACTTTTATGCCACAACCAACTTTTATCTTTCGGTCCCATGAATCATTTTCCTCCATTAATTTCATCAAGAATGTATACATTGTTTGGGGTTCTGATTTCTTTTGCAACCATCTTTCCTGGATTTTCTTTTCTGATCTCATATTCTTAGGAGTAAAAAGTAAGAGTGTGTCCTTGGTCACAAATGTGGATTACACTGAGAAGATTGTGTTTCAATTTTTCAACATAGATAAACTTTTCAACCTTAGCTCTTCCATTGTCAAGAACGAAAGTGCCCTTTCCAACTATATTTGAACTATCACTGTCCCCAAAGGTGATACTTCCTTCATTATTCTTTAGGGTGATAAAATTTGTTCTATCTCCTATCATGTGACTATAGCACCTACTATCAATGTACCACTTATCTTTATTATTTTGTGTACGATGTGTAGCTTGAATGAACAAGGATATTTATTTCTTTTCTTCCCTTTGTTCCTGATTTCTTTACATGATTGTTGGGGCTTCCTCTTTCTGATTTTTCCTGAATCACTTTTGTAGAATTTTGCTATATGCCCATAATTGTTGCAATTATAACATATGATGTTATAGTTTAGAAAAGGGGAGAATGAGCTGTAGATTTTCCTTGATAACTCATGGGTATATTTGTTATTTTTTCTCATGTAGCCCCCTCATATATGTTTTCTACAATCTATTTCTTTATGACCAAAACCATTGCAAGAATAAAAATAGCCAAAGAAAGAATTTTGGTACATGATTGTGTGATTCCATATTGATGGGAGAGTCTTCTTGATATTGTTCTGGTGAGGAAGATTTGTCTTATGTGGGACATATTATTCTTCCTTTTTGTTGTCTTCAACCTTGATATATTTTTTGAGTATATCAACATAACTCTTGTTTCTTTCTTCACTTGAATTTTTTGAAGAGGTTGAGGATTATTCATTAGCAGCTTCATTATTTTCACTATAACCAAGACCAATCTTTTCAAATGGTGATGTTTGGTAGATTTTGATTTCGTTCAAGGTTGTAGATCTCCTCTCAAATTTCATATTGGTATGTGATATTTCCAACTCTTTTCTTAGATAAACTATTTCTAATTCTAGACTGCTACAGATATCTTCTTTTTATTTTAGATGGGCTTTTAAGACTTCTTCAATTCTCTTTACCTCTTCTACTTGAGTTTTTAAGATGATGATGATCATTTCAGTTTCATCAAAACTTTATTTTATACTAAGAATTTATTTTCTGTAATTCTTCAACTTTTCCTTTTGTAGAAATTCTTGTTCCTAGGTTTCTCTATTTCATTTAGAGCACTTATGATATCTCCTTCAAGATATACTTCTTCATCACTCTCGGGATATTCTTATTTTTTTGAGTCTTCATTTCCATTTTCTAGGACATCAGTCTGTGTTTATAAACCCATAAATATAATTTCTTTTGTTTCATTATCACTATCATCAGACAAGTCGTTGTCTTCATTGGTATATATATTCTTCTTTTGTCTATAGAACTTTCTCCTTTTTAGTCTTACCCTTATTATACCTTTTGAAACCAAAATATTCTTTTACATTGATATTCCCATCCTTTGCATAAGGAAATTTATAAGCAAAGTGTCCTACTTTTCCACAGTTAAATAATTTGAAGGGAAGATTACCTTCGTATTTTTTATGTCCCCCTCTTGAGCTTTCTAACAAAATTACCTTCTTATGCGTCTGATTCACTATCTGAGCTGTCACTCATATTGTATTTATATTCTTTGATGCCTTCAAGGCCACATATTTCCTTGATAGCGTTTTTGGCTTATATATTCTATTATCATTTCATATGCAGTGAGGATTGTGTGCAACTCATCGATTGCCAAGGTATCTAGGTTCTTTAGTTTTTCAATGGCATATATCTTGGGATTAAATATTGCAGGAATAATTATAAGATTTTTTTTCACAATGATGGTTTCTTTAATCTCTTCACCCAATCCTATGATAGTGTTGACAATATCATCCACACAAAGAAAATAGTTTGCAATGCTCTTCTCTTCATTCATCTTGAGGGTCTCAAATTTTCCTCTATGGGTTTGTAACTTTTCCCTCTTGACCTTTTCATCCCCTTCATATATCTTTTGTAACTTGTCCCACATTTCTTTTGTTGAACTAAAATGAATGAATTTGAAAAAAATTGTTTCTAGATCATTTAGAATAACACCAATGGCCAAAGAGTTATTTTCATTGAGCTTGTTTCCAGTTGTATCCACAGGTGGAGTTGTTGGAGTTGTGTAACCATTCTTAACTACACTCTAAATGTCAAACATAAGTGTCATAAAATGATGTTTCATTCTTATGCTCCAGAATGCATAATTGGATCCATCAAATAATGGAGATCTATTTGCAAACAAATATTCCTATCTATCCATGTGTGTTGCAGGAATTCACCTTCCAAACAGTGGTTAAATTGGTTTTGAAGGAACCTTCTCTGATACCAATTGTTGGCACACTTACATATATTGAGAGGGGGGATGAATTAGTATAATACTATTTTTTCTTTTCTTTCAATATTTATAAATGTGTTACTTTACCAACTATAACCATTAATGATAAATATACAATCATACAATCCACAGTACACATAGATTTAACATGGAAACCCAAATGGGATAAAACTGCAAAATAATTATTTTATAAAATCATGTAGGCACCAACATATTATTACAATGTTTGCAGACATCAAACTGTAGGAGACACCAATCCCATTAGTTGAGAACCAACTCAACACTTCCTATAGGCACCAACCTACAACTACAATATTTGCAGGCACCAAACTGTAGGAGACACCAATCCCCTTATCTGAGCACTAACTCATCAATATGTAGGCACCAACCTACTAGAGACACCAATCTCCTCAATTTTTCAATAATGTCGAATCTTCTCTTTCTCTCAAACCTTCACTTGCATAAAATTGTTTCTCTGTCTTTGTTGTCACAGAACATTCCTTCACTTTAAAATTTTCTTGATTTCATAATTTTCTTAGACCTTGCACCTCCCATCCACCCTTAGATGATTATAGTATCGTCCTTTCCTTCATATAAATCTTCAAACTCTAGATTCTTATAGCTTCTTACGATCCACACACCCTCACTTGATCTCACTCCTTCATTTTGAAAAATAGATTCATAAATGATATTTATACGGTCCATGCTTCCATGGATTTTTCCACATAAAAAATATGTCCATGGGGTCATCTCCATATCTCCTCAAAACCAGGGATATCAACAATCCTCTCTCTATTCACATTACAAACCTCGATGTCAAGTAGTACTCCAATCTAACCTTGATTTTATCTTGATATTTGATCTTTTATTATTCTCTGTCTAATATAGCACGCAAACAACCTCATTACTGATCTCATGTCGGATATGGTTCACGATCAATTATCATTCATTGATATCTTATTATCATATAGAGACCACCAGGTCTTGGAACACACTGCATATCACTCAATAATTAGTAGCCATCGGATTATCCTTTGAATTAAATCTCAGTCGTTGATCTCATTCACTGGTCATTAGCACATGCAGCCTAGTTTCAACACTCAACAACCATCTGAACATTTCTTTGGATTTAATCATTATCGTTGGCTTGTTTATTATCCACCAAAAAACACCATGCAACCACAATGCATAGCCGCCATCTAATCATCTTCATATTGAATCTCAGCCATTGATCTGATTTGTCGGCCATTAGCACATGAAACATAGCTTCAACACTAACTGCCTAATCTAGATTATGATTCAATATCAACTATCGATATATCGACTTGATGGTTCACTTCATCATTTATTCTATGCATACATCCATAGCCTCCAAAGTACATCTTTGCTTTCCTCTAGACTCATTTTTCACCCATACTTAGACAATTTCTCGAAGTCTCACCATGGTTCTAATGCATTTACATTCAAACTTTCATATCCTCTAACATTTACCTTCTCATTTTTCCACACTCATTTTTCACCCATACTTAGACAATTTTTCTAATTATTTCACGACTGGTCTAAGGAATTTGTGTTCAATCTTCTGATTCTCTGTCACTCCACAACATATTGATACTTAGTCGATTTTTATATCTCACCATGTTCTGTGAGACATATTGATACTTAGTCAATTTTGAGATATCACCACACTCCACGAGAAATATTGATACTTATTCGATTTTGAGATCTCACCACGCTCCACAAGACATATTGACTCTTAGTTGATTTTTGAAATACTACCATAGGTCCGTGGGTCTGCACTCATTCCATTATTTATTCACATACTCTCGACTCTTCGCTTCTTTGGTACCTGTGTGATGTCTTGATACTTAGTCGATTATTGAGCTCTCACCATGCTCCACGAGAAATCATGTAGTATACCTATGGAGGTAATATGGGGTACCTAAGGAGGTACCCAATGGGAATGTGGTTATGTATTATTAGTGGAGGCCATTCAATGAGAGGTTTACCATGTCCACTGTATTATTAAATAAGGCCCACTATGGTAGTTAGATAAAATAAATGTGAGAAGTATTTCTAGAAGGTTCCTTCTCTAGAATGTTCCTAAGAGATAGATATTTCTATATAAAGAAGTGTAAGCAATGTATTGGATCATGGTGAATAATATTGCTATTGTAACAAGAGGAGTTTTATCCTTCCATAAAGATCAATATATGGTGTTACCCTACCTCAAGGGTTTCTCTATTTCTTTTGTTAATCATTTTGGTGAATGATTTGAGTTATTATCCTATATTATATTTTCATATATGTTTAGGTACATAAAATTTGGTATCAGAGATCTTTCCTTTGTCAAAGAAGGGAAGAAAGTCTTGGTTATTTTTGCATATTTAAAAAAAGGGAGGGGCAATGCACTTTAGGTTCAGATATGAAAAGTTTTAAGAAGAATTGGATATTTTAAGTCCTCTTGGAAAAATACCCAATTTAAAAAAGAAATCAATTAAAATGGAGTTCGAGAAGTCAATATATCAACATTTTAAATTTGGAAAATTTCAAGGTTTTTCTGTAAAAAGTCGTGATTTGCAGAGTAAGTTATTTTTACAAAACCTAGTTCTATTTTTGGGGTTTTCACAATAAGATGTATTTTACAAGGACTTCTGATGGCCCTAGTATTGAAATATTTATAAACTAACAAAAGTCGATGTGGAAAAATAATTGGAGATATTTGGTTCATTTACACTTAAAAGGTGATGCAGACAATTGGTGGAAATTGCTTAGTTATCACATGATAAGCACACTCTCCGATGAAGAATTTGAAAAAAAAAATTGATAGGTGGTATAATGTTGGAAAATAGGATACAAAGAGAATGAAGGGTTTATTTTCATGTGGAAATTCTATATTACAGGTTCGAGGTTTTATTCATAAAGAAAATATCAGTGTTTCTATTAACCCTAGTTGCCTACATAGTTTCATCAATGTTTAGTTGGTTAATAGATTGAAATTTCCTGCAAAGAATATTCAAAGAACATGGTTTGAGGGAGAAAATATTAAAATTTTTAAATATTTGAATCTAAGTATGGATACACATGTTTTGCATTCATATTTTAATGTTATAGATATGGATGATGTGGATATTGTTTTGGGATATCCTTGGATAGAATCGATGGGTACAATTAATATTAATGTGAAAAATAAGTTTTAGAAGTTGTGGTACAAGAAAAAGAAAATCACGTTGCGGGTTGTGTCTCTTAGTAAGAAGGAAGGGCCCATGGAGGAAAAAGAAGAAGTTGTTGTAGAGTTTGAATTTGAATTAGAGGCAGATTCTACAGAAGGAGATGAATCAAAGCCACAAGAAGGACACAATAAACACGTCAATGAGACCATTGTTGTATATCAAAGGCAAACTATGTTGTAGAGTTAAATAAAAAAGAATGTATTCCTATAATTGATGTATATCACCATCCACACCATATAGAGAAACAAAATTCATCAAGGCAAGGGCGTGAGTATCAACACACTTATGCACCAACAGGGAATCAGAAAGGAAACCAATCAAGAGGGGCATTGAGGACTACCAGCACTGAAGGACAACATCAGGCTAGAGAAATAATCCCATGGAAACACAATCACGATGTGGAACAAGATTGGGGTGGCAAGGAAATAGTTGTACATCATGTCCATCTTCCATTAGGATAGATGGAAGTTCATACTTGATACCAGTTGGCTACATTGCTTATTCAGTCATATTACAGGGTTTCTTCCCATGCTTTGAGGATGAAACATGCAAAGGGGGATGGAATGTAGTATACCTAGGGAGGTAATATGGGGTACCTAGGGATGTACTCAATGGGAATAATGCAAAGGGGGATTGAATGTAGTATACCTAGGGAGGTAATATGGGGTTCATAGGGAGGTGCTCAATGGGAATGTGGTTATGTGTTATTAGTGGAGGCCATTCAATGAAATTTTTACTAGGTCTACTATATTATTAAATAAGGCCCACTATGGTATTTAGATATAATAAATGTGAGAAGGATTTTTAGAAGGTTCCTTCTCTAGAATGTTTCTGGGATATAGAGAGTGATATACAAAGAAGTGTAAGAAATGTATTGGAGCATGGTGAAGAATATTAATATTATAGAAAGCAAGGATTGATCGAGGATTTTAATCCTTCCATAATGATTAATATATGGTGTTACCCTACCTCAAGGGTTTCTCTATTTCTCGTGTTCAATGTTTTGGTGAAGAATTTGAGTTATTATTATTGGCTATGTGTTATATTCTTTGCATGACTAGCTCTAGTGTCTACTACATTGCATCGGGTGCGCATAGGGATTTGATGGGGGGTCGCAGGGGTGTGATAACCTCAGGAAACATGTTTTGCCTCATTTTGTGTCACCTTGATTTTCATCTCCATTGTTGGGAGGTTTTTCGGCACATGGTTTTTGCCGATAGTTTTCTATTTTCGATTAAGGAATTAGGGTTGTTGACTAATCCAGGTCATTGGGTTAGAGTTTTGGATGTTGCTAGATCCTATATGTATATTGTATTGTAAACAATGTATTATGATGAATGAATATAGAATATGTTGGTTTTCCTAGTTTGGGTTTCTAGGGGAAAAATACCTGTGTAATGTGTGTATTTTCCAATGTGTCTTTTATGTTCTTTTATTGAAAATTTGTTTGCAGTAAAATATTGTACAAGGTTAAAATCTACATTTGGTATCAGATCCAGGTTGGATTCAAGGGGATGCCTTTGTGGTGAATGTTTTGGACTGGGACTGTGATACGCCTTGTTACAGTGGGAGATCTGTGGTATTTATTTTTTCAGGTGAAAAGAAATGGCGAGAAAATTGAAAATGGAGATCGATAAAATTAATGGAAAAAATTTTGAGTTGTGGAAGCTCAATATGGAAGATCTGTTGGTGGATAGAGATCAGTGGATCATGATGGACCCAGGTACTGCACCTATAGGAACTTTAGAAGATGAATGGAAAAATTTGGATCGGAAGGTGAAGAGCACAACATGACTGTGTCTCTCAGATTCAGTATTACTGAATGTGTCAGAGGAATCTACAACGAAAGATTTATGGGATAATTTGGGGAAGTTGTATCAATCTAATTCTCTAGTAAATGAACTATTCCTAAGAAAGAAGTTGTATAACCTAAGGATGAGAGATGGAAACTCGATGGTAGAGCATTTGAATGCCTTCAATATTGTGGTAAGTCAGTTAGAATATGTTGAGATTAAAATTTCATATGAAGATAAGTGTATCAATTTACTATGCTCTTTACCAGGCTCATGGGATAGTCTAGTTGTGTCCATAGGTAGTAATACAATTGGCTTGAAGTTTGATGAAGTGGTATGATTCTTATTGTTGGAGGAGATGAGACAGAAGAACATGGAAGGATAGAGAACATATGCATTATTTGCAAGACGACGCTCCCAGGAAATAAATAGATCTAAGTCTAAGGGAATATCTAAGTCTCCCGGAAAGTTTGTAAAGGTATGTTGGAGATGTGGAAAAGAAGGGCACTACAAGAAGCAGTGTATATCCAAAGTTGAGAAAAATAAGGGAACCAAATAATCTCCTTCTATAGAAGAAAATATCTCCAAGGAATAAGGAGAGGATGTGTACTTGAATTATTAAAAAACACATGCAGATCATGAGGCATGGTTGGTTGACTCAGGTGCATCCTTTCATTTGACTCCCCACAGGGAGTGGTTGTGTGAATATGAAAGGTATGATGGAGGTAATTTTTTCCTAGGTGATGAATCAACAACTAGAATCATAGGTCGAGGAAAAGTCAAGTTGAGGCTCATATATGGAAGGATTATAACACTACCTGGTGTTTTTCACATCCCAAGATTGGCCAAAAAATTTATTTCTGTAAGGAAAATGGACAATGTTGGGGTAAAAACAATATTTGAAAAGGAAACCTGCAATATGTTTTGAGGAGCAATGGTGTTACTGAAGGGAGTTCGATTTGGAACTTTGTATAAGCTGCAAGGAAGAACTATTAGTGATGGGTGTAATAGTTCCAATGTTCTTGATATTGGAGTTGAAGAAGAAATAACTCCTATAGTATCTGGAGAAAAGGTTATGCCGTGGAATCAAAGACTAGGGCATATCGGAGAGAAGGGTCTTCGATTACTACATGGTAAAGGTATGGTTGAAGGTATGTCTAACTTCTTTATGGATTTTGATTTCTGTGAACATTGTGTATATGGAAAGCAGAGTTGGGTAAGATTCCCCTCTTGTGCAACGAGAAAAGAAGGAATTTTACAACTAGTTCATAGTGATGTGTTTGGACCTGTGTCGGTTCCATCATTGGGAAAATATATGTACTATGTCTCATTTACAGATGACTTCTCGAGGAATACTTGGATATATTTTCTTAGGAAGAAATATGAAGTCTTTGATAGGTTTAAAGAGTTTAATGCTCTTGTTGAGAATCAAATAGAGAAAAACATTAAGGTGTTGAGGACAGATAATGGTGAGGAGTTCTGCAGGAATGAATTTGAATAATTATGTAAGAAGTGTGGTATAGTAAGGCATAATACTAATCCATATACACCTCAGCAGAATGGAGTTTCAGAAAATATCCTCATACTCCAGTATTGAGGAGATTAGTTCGAGAAAGAAGGCTACCAAAAAGGTATACTCCATCTGATTTTTGTTCAAAATTTTCTTTGACTATTACTTATGATGATCCTAGAACTGTGAGGGAGACAGTAGATTCAGAGGATGGTAAGCTCTAGAAAAAGGCCATTGATGAAGAAATGGAATCCATGGATAAGAATGAGGCTTTGGATCTAGTGGATTTGTCGACTGGAAGAAATCTCATTGTAAGCAAATGAGTATTTAAAAGAAGTTGAATGCAGAAGGCAAAGTGGAGAAATACAAAGCACAATTAGTAGAAAAAGGGTTATTCCCAAGTTGAGGGAATTTATTTTGGTGATATTTTTTCTCATGTTTCCAAGTTAACTTCTATAATATTTTTGTTATTTGTTGTTGTTGCATTTTATTTTGAAGTAGAACAAATGGATGTGAAGACAACATTCCTACATGGGGATCTGGAAGAAGAAATCTATATGAAGTAGTCATAAGACTTTGTTGTGAAGGGAAAGAAGGAGCTAGTATGCAAGATAAAAAAAGTCCATGTATGGTTTAAAATAATCACCAATGATGTGGTATCAAAAATTTGATACTTATATGATGGGACTTGGCTTCATAAGAAGCAAAGAGGATAATTGCATGTATTTTAAATTAATTTGTGATAATTTGATATATTTGGTATTTTATGTGGATGACATGTTGTTGATAGGAAACAACAAGGAGATTATATACGATGTAAAAACTCGGTTCTCCTCTAAATTTGACATGAAGGATCTCGTTGCTTCAAATTTCATTTTGGGCATGGAAATTAAAAGAGATCGGAAAAAGAGGAAACTATGGTTAAATCAAAGAAAATATGTCGAGACAATATTTCATAGGTTTAATATGCAGGAATGTAAACCGATCAAGGTCCCTATTCATGTTGGTGTAAAGTTATTTGCGGATTAGTTTCCCAAGAAACAATAAGAGTAGGAGGATATGTATCGTGTTCCATATGCAAGTGAAGTTGGAAGTTTGATGTATGCAATGGTCTGTACTAGACTAGACATTGCACATGCAGTAAGAGTTTTGAGCAGGTATATGTCAAAACAATGGAAGGAGCATTGGACAACAATAAAAAGGGTTTTCAGGTATTTGCATGGCACTTCTAGCTATGGATTTTGCTACCAAGGAAGACCAGGATTGGACAGATTGTTGGACATATATGGATTTGTGGATGCATACCGGGCTAGAGATATGGATCATAGGAGATCTAAAAGAGGGTATATGTTTAACCTATTTGGAGGAGAAATCAATTGGATGAGGAAAATACAGGATGTAGTGGAACTTTCAAGTACAGGAACTGAATACATGGCAGTCACTCATGCAAGTAAGGAAGTAGTATGGTTACAAATATTGTATTTAGGTATTGGGTTGGTACAACAAGATGTAAGGATAGATTTTGACAGTCATAGTGCATTTTTTTTGGCAAAGAACCAGGCTTATCATTCAAAGACAAATCATATTGATATTCAATATCATTTGTGAGAGACATGGTTGAATAAAAGAAAGTGTTGCTAATGAAGGTGGACACTTGAAGAATGTTGCAAATTCATTAACAAAATCTATGAGCACTGAGAAGTTCCCTTGGTGTAGAGGATCCATGGGCATTGTTTTCCTGGATTGTTGACTATATAACCCTGTAACCCCTTGTAGGAAAAGAAAACAACAAGTGGGAGAATGTTGGGTATGTATTATATTCTTTGCATGACTAACATTTTTTCCTTGTTTTTCATGTTGCCTCAATTTTTGTGTCGATTGTTGGGAGGCTTTTCAACACATGGTTTTTTCCGATGGTTTTCTATTTCCAATTAAGGAATTAAGGTTGTTGACTAATCCAGGTCATTAGGTTAGGGTTTTGGATGCCTTTGGCTCCTATATGTATATTTTATTGTAAACAATGTATTACAATGAATGAATATAGAATATGATGGTTTTCTCGGTTTGGGTTTCCAACGGAAAAATATCTGTGTAATGTGTGTATTTTCCATTGTATATTTTTTGTTATTTTACTGAAAATATGTTTGTAGTAAAATATTATACAAGGTTAAAATATACAATTATTCTATCTTATATTTTCATATATGTTTAGGTACATAACACATCATGATACTTCTTCACCATGCTCCATGAGATATCTTTTTCCGGCGGATTCATTCTTGATACTTAGTCAATTTTCGAGATCTATTGTGTTGATGTTGTATATGAGATGGATTTTGTGTGGAATTATTCTTCATGTATACTAGATGACATGACATCAATGTGTGTCCTGACATGTGGCACTGGATGTGGAATCTATAGATATTCTTGTTATGGTACAGATGTGGTACTGATGTGCACTCAATACTCGCCCATCGAGTATCGATCCCCTGAAATTTTTTAACACTGCATATTTTTTTTCCCTAGATATCATATATGTCGATATCGTGGACCCCATTACCGGGGTATCGGCCTTTCGGGCTCCTCAGGATATCAGTCCCCCGATATATTTGAACTTTAACTTCATGCATTCTATTTCAATCTACTAATATCATATATTGGAACCATGCCACTCTGTGTTCTGATGACTATGTTGACGTGGATTTGGCATATAAGTTGGCTATTGGCATGGATTTGATGTGGCATATGAGTTGTCCACTGACATGGCATTGATGTGGCCATTTTCCTACCGAGGCATTAGGCCCCAATACTTTCATCTCTGATAATCAACAACCAATATTTAACATGTTCTAGGTTTATTGTTCTCCTCGAAAAAATTTAACACCTTGCACACGATTCCATGGCTCTTCCATTCACATTCAAATTACATAAATGTGTTTTTGCAATATAAACCCTTCAAAGTCGTATTGACTTGTGAATGTTGGATATATCATTGTCATCATTTCTTCGGTCTAGTTAGTCCGGTCTTGCTTTGATAATCTTAGCACTAATTGGATATGCAATGGAGTCATTGTGTCCTCCTCATACCTATATGACATCTTGTTGGTGACAAAAGTCACTCCTGGATTGTAGTAGGAGTAGAGCCCGATGCCCATCAATTTATGTCACGATTAGTGTATGAAAGGGGTGATCGAATGGAAGTAAACTCGGATGATATTGTTTCAACTCTGAAACTAGGCCAGGCATGGATGGGCAAGTGAGGTCTTAGACATACTCCAGACAATGAGTTGTAGTAAGGGTGAGTAGGGGGAAGACTTGTATTAGAGAGATGCAAAGGTTTGTTGTCAACATCAGGTTTCTACAGACTGTAGGAGAATGCATTTAAACGCGATATCTTCTTACATTCAAACATGGAAAACCAGAGAATACAATAGTGACACAATAAATCCTTTATCATAACACAACTGCAATAATTCATGTGAATCAGTCAATCATGAATTCCCTCAGTATGAGATGAAAACTAGATGGAATAAGGAAACTGTCTTTCATTAAACAAGAAATCTTACATACAGATGCATAACCAGAGAACTAGAGTGTCTGTTAAAACATTACAATCGGGAGATTCGCTCTACCATCGATACTTTACAAAATACAAAGATTGAGTCTATATACTCAGAAAATTCACCTAACAGCGGTGTGCTTAGTCACCCAAGGCTTGGTGTCCTTTCAGCCGAATTCGGACAGATATCCTTCGTCAGATGCCATATTAACTGTGCATGGCTCCTGTAAGGGGAGTAGTTGAGCCCTTAAATGCTGAATTAGCGTGCGCAGGCTTCCCTGGCGAGTCGAGGACTCGAAGTGGCTTCCATGAAAAGAACCAGTACAGAAGACCATCTCGGGCAGGCTTTCGGCCGAGACACCCATACTTTGCAATTAATGAGTGAGGGGAGGTTTCAACCACCCTCTTTATTCTTCATTCATTCCCAGCAGGTATCGAGATCTAGATTACGTCGAACTGGCGTTTGGAGAACACAATGCCCCCTTTTGAAACTCAACTCGGTGCTTTTCGCCTCCCCTTTGTACAATCCTTTTTACTTTCTCAAGTGACCACAGGCCGTGACCCTACGTCTATCTTCCAGAGTGCTTTCGGCGTTTCGGGGTTCGTGGATATGAAGGAGCAAGTATTCTTTCTTCGAAATCATGATGGGAAAAATGTTGGGAGAACCTAATGGTCGCTACGCGTCCCCCCACTGATATGATGGTTCTGAACTGATTTGGCAATACTGCGGGCCCAGGTCCAAGATGTCTTCGATGCTTCGCGCTTTGGGGATATGAGAGAGTTGTTCCTTACGCTTTGAAATCACGATGGGAAAAATGTCAGGAGGGCCTAATCGCACATCACGCGTTCATCCAGGATGAATGGATAAGATCACTCTCGGCGCTTTGGGGCCCGTCTCGTTGAATGATAAACATTAGTGCCCCTCCTTTAGGCCTGCTCCTTTGTGACCAGGTGCCAAAACCATGAGCCTAATTCTGGGTATTTTCGGCGTTTTGGGATTCGAGGTTTCGAGAGGTGCAAAGACGAGGTGCGCTTACCCCTTGAACTTTCGAATGCCGACGTGACACGGATGTGTGCCGCACACCCTTCATATGAATGACCCAAATAGTATTCACTATTATAAAAGGGGGGTTTCCCCCATTTACAGGCTCGCTTGATGTGACCTGGTGCTAGGATCGTGGGCTTGGCTCCAAAGGCGCTTATCGACGTTTTGTGGTTCGGGCTTTCGAGATGTAGAAAGACATGAAACCCTCACCCTTTGAACTCTCGAATGATGAAATGCCAACATGACTAGATCTTGCGCCACACATCCTTTGGATGGACGACTGATATCCTTTCTTGCATGCAATAAAGACGCTACCTATCGCTCTAATCCCGGTGCAACTCCGCTAACCATGATTTCCCGTCATCCGTCGATCTTCTTTTATAGATGAATCTGGGTCGTTGACAACATAATTTCATCCTCTCTCTTGATTTTTATCCTGAAATGGGGCTTTACATGCTACGCTTGGGCGTTCTTCGTGCAACCTGCATACCTGAATTCTCTTAGGCCCAAGACAAGAAATGTCGCTAACATTAGGCTCCATGGGGGATAGAGTCATCTCTGTGATTCTCTAAGAACTCATTCCGTAGCTTCAGTGCCTTGTTGTTGGGCTATGGAGTCAGGCTCAAAACATCCCGCTGCTGAAAATACAAGCCGAAAAATAAAAGCAACAACATAAAGATACATGCTCAAAGGAGCTTATTTATATACAATCCTAAACTAATAAAACACTTTACATGGGTCTAGGTAAAAGCATACTTCCACCATAGCCAATCAAGTAACTTCCTGAAGGGAAGCTCTTTCTTTTTGTTGATGATCACTAGTAGATGGTGTAACCATGACAACAGAATGGCTACACTCTTCAACTTCTCCTCACAGGGTGAAGTTGATATGGAATAGGGTGACTCCAAGGCATAAAGGACATGCCACCCCATGTACTCGCTGAAAAGATCATAGAATGAGTGGAAAACCCTATGAAAAGGGTAGCAGCAAGCCTGCTCTGCTCCACGGCTACTCCTACAGGAATAAACTTCATGAGTCTGCATAGGTGAATGGGTGCGCTCCGAGCAGGAAGTCACCTGTTCCACTGGTTCTTTCTGCTCTTCTTCTTGGCTCTCCCCCAGATCTGATTCATATTCATCATAAATAGGGACCATGGGGTGGTTCTGCTTGTTGACTATCTCTTCAGTATCTTTATAGTGATCAAATGTAGGATAAGTTTGTTGCTCATCATCACTATAATATACATTAAAAAGGGGTTGTCCTTCATTGATATGATCCTCCTCCAAAACAGTGATCTCGTCAAAAATTTATGTTTTAGGGATAGTGGGACCTGTTGGTTCTGGCTGCTCACACATAATCTTTTTCTCTTTAATCCTAGGTAAAAATATATCGTGAGAAACCCCCTGGAGGAAAAAGGAAGAATCCTCTTCCACAACTAACCCCTCTTTTAAAAAGAGAGGGTCTTCGTCATCATGAGAAGAGCTGCTAGGAACATCTGCTTCAACCCGATATCCAGGTGATTCATCTACCATGGACCACATTTGCTCTATAAACTCACAATTTCCACAAGAGGCATGTTGATCGTTATGAATATCTAAAAGAATAGAGGCATCTGATATAACGTCAGATGATTCCATCCTAGGGCTAACACAATTAATATCATTCAACACCTCTATTTTTTCATGGAAAATGATTTCCTCCACAGTAAAGGCTTTATCATGGACATGGTCTTCAAGGTCAGCAGAGGCTTCATGAAGCAAAGAAAACTCCTCACAACAGTTTTCAAACAAACAATCAGTTGGATAGTGGTCTTTACAAAATGAATTGAAAGATGTATGAAAACCTGTTAAAGAGCGGATGCTCGCATCAGGAAGAGATCAACACCACTCAAGAGAAGATCCCTTCAATGAACACCTAAAGAGCTTAATCTAGGCATCCTCATGCATGATATTGTGTCGATGAATAGCTTCATGGAAGTCCAGTAAATGCTCAGCTGGTTCCTCCCAACTTGTTGCATGAAATTCAGGGAGGAAATATTCCCATTGGTCTCTATCAGGAAGTGCATTAGGAAACCCAAATATCTGGGAAAAGTCACAGAAAGAAAACCTTTTAGCTAAGATTTTCTCCATATCGAACCAGTGGAGTCACTAATCGATCCTCGAATCATGGAGTCACCAGGTGAAAGATGCGTAGATTCAAATATACCTAGTCCTTGTTCACCATCAAAGGCCAGATCTTAACATTGTCATTACCCCAGGAAGATTCTCAGGCTGAGAAAGAAGATGCTGAAACCTTCTCGAGAAATCTCCTTAGGGTCATCTTTCAGGTGTGCTAAAAATAGCTACAGCTGAAATAGTGAAGTGGAAACAATGGAGTTGTCAGGTGCACAGTAGCAATATTTAAGGGCTATGATGTCTGATGCACCTTCAGAATCAGAGGCTCAATGTCGTTCTGCCTAGGGAAAATCTTCAACTTCATCCCCGACAACGGTGCCAAAAATGTTGGCGATGGAAGTCACTCCTGGATTGCAGCAGGAGCAGAGCCCGAAGCCCATCAATTTATGTCACGATTAGTGTATGAAAGGGGTGATCGAATGGAAGTAAACTCGGATGATATTGTTTCAACTCCAAAACTAGGCCAGGCATGCATGGGCAAGTGAGGTCTTAGACATACTCCAGACAGTGAGTTGTAGTAAGGGTGAGTAGGGGG